>CAMXCT020001255.1:0-166478 GCA_947184155.2 Cladocopium goreaui | reverse complement strand
TTTGTTTGTGTGTGTGAGTGAGTGAGTGAGTGAGTGAGTGAGTGAGTGAGTGAGTGAGTGAGTGAGTGAGAGTGAGTGAGTGAGTGAGTGAGTGAGTGTGAGTGAGTGAGTGAGTGAGGGAGGGAGGAGGGAGGACGGGAAGGAAGGAGGACGAGGAGGAGCGGATACAGAACTAAAAACAATAACCCCACACGTCAATGTGGGGAGAGAGTGAGTGAGTGAGTGAGTGAGTGAGTGTGTGTGTTTGTTTGTGTGTGTGAGTGAGTGAGTGAGTGAGTGAGTGAGTGAGTGTGTGTGTGAGTGAGTGAGTGAGTGAGTGAGTGAGTGTGTGTGTTTGTTTGTGTGTGTGAGTGAGTGAGTGAGTGAGTGAGTGAGTGAGAGTGAGTGAGTGTGAGTGAGTGAGTGAGTGAGTGAGTGAGTGAGTGAGTGAGTGTGAGTGAGTGAGTGAGGGAGGGAGGGAGGAGGGAGGGAGGACGGGAAGGAAGGAGGACGAGGAGGAGCGGATACAGAACTAAAAACAAAAACCCCACACGTCAATGTGGGGAATAAAAGAGACATATATATAATATAATATATATATATATACACCATATTAAAATATGTTATATATATATACTGTACTTCACTGTACTGAGATATCGTTGTAATCCGATACTCGTCACCACAGCTTGATGAGGCCGATGAGGCCACTGTATCCACGGTGCATCGGACGTTGCAGACAGGACACAGGAGTCATACTCCAACCAGGCTTCCCTGGAGAACGTTGCTGAGTGGGAAGAAATGTGACCCAAGGGGTCCCCATATGGCCATATGGGTGCTTCTAAAAATATGGATTATATATATATACTGAAAAATAATATATAATGGATTATATGTATATATATATATACCTCTTCATGGATTTTGCCAAGGAAAAATGATCAATAACGTACAATAACTGGAAATCCCTTGATGACCATGGAGTTTCCCCACCTTCTGGACTTCAGCTCTTCGCACTTCCCAGACTCTGCCGTAGCGCGGGGTGCGCAGCAGCCGGCTATGACAGTCCTAGGCACCCGCAAACGCCTTCAAACTGCTTCCGGAACTGCCTCGAAATGAAAGAAATGCTGGTGCAATCCATCACAACTTGAGGGGGTTTTGCCAACTACCATTGTTAGCTTTCGATGAAAGCTTTGACAAGAAACTCTGACTGAAGCTTGACCACCGTGGTGATGTTGTCGCACTTCCTTGGTTTTCCAATATCTGCAAAGCCCTTTGCAACTGCTGGAACCGACTGAAGATCCTTCATGTCCGAGAATCCTATAGCACGTCTCAACCTCACCCATGATGTCAGTACACCTAAGCCAACTATAGGAGAGCAAGGAAGATCAGGGAAGCATCCGGAGTGTCGTGCTCAGCTGACTGCTGTGGAATGATTCGGAATGATGGATATGTGAGGCTTCTGATTCACTGAGGCTGGCACTTGTGCGAGTTGTTGAAGGTCCAATTGGTGTTCTTAGCTTACAGTCGTTTACAGTCACAAACGTCATAATGCTTTGTGGAAATCTACCAAGAATTGGTAACCATTCAAACTGCCTTGAGAATATGACCAATAGTTCAGGTACAGATACCAGTGTTCTACTTCCAATAGTTTAGATAACCAGTTCAAACTGCGTCGAAAACACGGCTCTCCAACAAGATCTCCTGATTTGTCGCCGCTTGGCAGCAGGATTCTGTCAAGATCTGCCAAGTAGCCTTCACCAAGTAGCCTTCGAGATTGGTGACCATTCGCTCCAAGAACGCCTATCACCATGGGATGATCACCGCGAGCTTTGCAACATATAGCAAGCTAGACTTTAACTCTTCAGAGATCCTTCAAAGATTTGAAAAGTATCTATGAAATATCTCCGAACGAATTATTGACTTCTCCAGCGCCCTCCTGTTCAGCTCGGGTCTCTCGCTGTTGACACTATTGCAGAAGCTGGATCCCCCCGCGGAACAAAAGACAAAAACGGATCTGGCAACAGGCAAGACAGTAGTAGAAGAGAAACACGAAGAAAAAGGACTTGGCGACAGTATCTCCAACGAACTTGAGAACGAAGACCATGAGGAAGTTAAACACAGAAAAAACACAGGAAAGGAAAAGAGTCCAGCCATCCACAGGAACAGAAAAGACCCAGCTATCTCACGCTATTTCAAGTGGCGTATGTGCTATTTTAGTCTGTGAATCAACTGCTAAAGGCGACATGCCACGACCGATTCAGGCCGCGTACCCTGTAGCCCTCGCGAGCCGCGGGAGCACAGTCTATCCTGTTGCATTCCTGGCGACAGGCATTAAACTCTCATTTCTCCGCACACGTGTGTTTCTTACAAAATGTATGTGCGTGTATAATGCATTGTACAGTACGAATGGCAGACGAAATTACCTGTTCATTTTCATTCCAGAGGCAAATTAGGGTCGTCCCCCTATCGGTAGTGAGCATTCCTGAGCTCAAAGACTTTGAGGCGACTCATGTAAAACAGGGGTATCTGTATAGGGTCTTACCCTAATGAAGGTTTTGCACACCCCTCAGCAAGGCTAAGGCAAAGCAAGACTGAATTAGTATTTGAAAAAATTGTCGTTGTTTACTCATATGCTCAATGCGCCTCACAGAGTGCCTGACATTGAAACTCTCATGGAATGGGAAGTCTTGCATCAAGAATACTCGAAAAAAATGCGTGACATGTTTTGCTACAGTAGGATCTTCTTCTGAGTCAGCACTCCCAATGCTCGGACGGCTGATTGTGTGTCTCTTCTTGTTTGACTAGCTGACTAGCTTCTGAGGCCCTATATATCCATACCTCACCAATCAAATGTCAGGCCATGCCAAGTCTGTCCTCATCAAGTGCGACGCAGTTTTGATCAACCGTCTGCGTCTCTTGCAGACAGAAGTAGTCCTCAGTTTCAGCGAATGTTCGATTCTTCATGCAGCACCTTGAAAATCTTGACAAGTCCTTGTGGCACGGAAGGTGTGTATGCGCACATATTCTTACATGAAATCTTATAAAGAGAATATATGGGTTTGTCTGAAAATAGTGTACCCCTAAACCCAATGGTTTTGCTGATTATTATCCCTATTAAATGGCTATTTCATTGGGAATATACTCTACGAAATGTCACAAAAAGACAGGTACAGGACCCTGTCAAACCAAACATCTCAAGTCAGGTTTTGGAAAATCCTTTAGTTTTGGGGATGGTCACCAGGGTCCACAATGACTGCATCGTATGTTGTTTCAAACTGGTCACTTCAATTGATTCCTATGCTGAAAGTGCTGCTTTAGAAGCATCACTGCGACACATAAGATGTCTGTTGTTCATTGTTGTTCTGGGTCCCCAACGCACTCATTGACTTGAGCAGACAGGTTTGCCTCGTAATTCTTGCACCAGAGATAGGACTCAAAGTACTCCTGCGCAGCCGGCTTTAGCTACGTGACACATTCGTCACATAAAATCCCACATGGACGAGTCAATGAGACAGTTCTGAGGTACGAGAATGTGTCACGTGTCTCCAGCAGTTCGTCAACCATCTCCAGTTTCTGCAATCATTCCCCCAGCCTCGTACCATGGAGTGCTATTTGTATCATTGGCCTGTAAGAACCTGGGCACAAACCAGTCAAGCCTACCAAGCCACAGCATGTAGAGTAGAAAACCCTAGAAGGCCAGAATTCAAGAAAGCACTGTTTTGTTTCACTAATTCAACATCTGAGGTTAATGGCGATGTCGGGGGGAATCGCACTTTGTCAGCGGCCTGTCTGCAGTGGGATCGATGCGCCATGATTCACCCTCCTACGAGCTAAGCAGCTAGGAATCACAGATCACACGGCCTTGTAAGTGTTCATGCAAAACTCGAACTGAATCTCTGCATCTGTGAGTTTTTGCAAGCCTCAGTCGTCCAGCGGCGAACTGCTTCACCACAAGTGGATCTCATATGATCTCATTGGACGTGTAATGACTGTAATGACTGTAATGACGCCTAATGACGTCTATATGATGCCATTGCGGCCTAGCAGCTCTTCTCATGAGCAGCGAAGAGTTTGTTCCGCATGGTCACATTGACCAATTCCAGAATGGTCGACACAATTTGAGAGTTGTTGGATCCCTGCAGCAGAAACTTCACAGAAAAAGCAGGGCATTACCAAAAACAACATGTCCGGTTACCGCTGGTTCTTCGGGCCTCAGCGCCATTGTGAAGCAAATGGGTCAGCGCACCTGGCGAAGGCATCGAGATAGCGATATTACCCACATGTGATGTGCGTCGCACGATGTGAAGAAGTCAAACACTTTCAAGTGATGGGCAAGTGATGGGCAAGGGCAATTTCAGGCACAGTGGCAAGATCTCGTGGTCAGTTGCCTGCAACAGAAGTCAGCTGCTTGGAAGATGGCTCTTCAGCCACCGAAGCATTCACCTGAAGTGGTCAAAGGTCAACAAATCGTTTGGTACCAAATGTTCGTCAGGACATGGAGGAACTATACAGAAACTATACAGAAACTATGCAGGGATCGCTCTGAGTCAAGGACTGCTTTTCTCAAATGAGATTCGGTGATGCCCGCCAGACTCTCGATGTCCATCTCAGCAAATCGTGGATCGTGGTTTCGCAGTTTCGCATGGAATCAAAATGAAACAAATCAGGTGACGAAGCTAAGACCTCTGCAGCATTCTTCTCTGCGCTCGTCTTTGCAGCAGCAGCATGGAAGGCGAGAAGTGAAAGGGCGCCTGAGCTGAAGCATGGACTTGGAATGCCAAGCTGTCTAAACGTCTCCAAATGTCCAAACGTATCCATATTATGTATCCTGCAATAGACTGCACATAGTGGCGGGGTTGAACGTACGTATCTTTAAGATCTCAACGTGTTCTTTGGTATTGACATTGCCTTTACCATCTTTGCGGCTCTTTGGCCTCCCTATCGTGCAGCAAAGTTTCCAAGTGCGCGAAAGAACCTCAGTGATCCAACACACGCCTAGGTCATCCTAGGTCCACATTGAGGATGGGATGTCGACAGTGATCTGAACACTCTGCCAAGCAGCTGCATTGTTATCTGAGCCATGTCTGTCCTTTCGAGTGCTCCATTTCAGAGGGCGCAAACGTTAGATTGAAATAGATTGAAGTCAAATCTACAAAGTTTGTTGGTGTTTGTTTATAGTTTAAAGTTGCAAGATTTCAAAAAGGAAAAACAGTTTTGCAGTCCTCACGACCGGAATTGGCGAAACGCCAATCGGTTCGGAGAGGCAGAACTTGAGCCAAGTATGAAAGACCAGCATGGTGGAAGCAAAGCGAGCAATCAGATCATGATTCGGAGGCAGTAGCTTTGGGACCAAACTGATCAAGATTATATGTTATGTATAATTCAGTATAATATGCTTATACTGCAGTAGTTGTTGCATGCTGTTGCTGGGTTCTTGACACGTTCTTGTGAGATTTGGAGTTGACACCATGTCAGCTTGGGTCTGGAGCTAAGACATGTCTGCCGTGCTCAACTCCCGTCCAGCCACTGGAAGCTGCAAGGAAGTTCCGCCTGTCAAACAAATCCAAGAAGGAATTCAGAAGGACCGCGTATGGATACATGTGGCATATTGTGGCATATGCATGTATCATTCTGCGAGAAAATGCGACGTCGCTGACAAGTTTGAACGTTTCAATCTTCATGGAATTGAAAAATTATTGAAAAATGAAAAGGGATTTGAAGGTGAATCAATGGTCAATCTCTATAAAAATTTCCCGCTAATTCTCGCCACCTCTTCGCCCATCTTGCTCGGTGTGGGCACCTCATGTCGCAGGTCGCAATTTGAACTTGCGCTGCTTGCGCTGCTTGCGGTATCTCATCGGATTCTGTACCAATCTCTGCCTCTCTCCTATTCTCTGCATCTCCACTGCTGTGCTATGCTGTGCTCCTGTTCTCAGCTCTTTTTCAGTGAGACATGGGAGATTGGTGTGAGCCAGCACCCAAGTCACCGCCAACATCACAGACACAGGGTGGCTTTAGTGGACCACGGACGTTACGTCCAATAGTCGTCCGATTCCGGCCAGTCGCTTTGGGCCAAAAATGAAATACCAAAGCCGGGAGCGCGGGCCGACTCGCAAAGCTCAGCAAGGCGAATCGCGTGACAAAAAAAGGTGACAAGTTGTGACCAGCCAAACCAAAGATTGCAACAAAACTGTAAGCAGGATGTCCATTTTGAGGATGTTCCTCCTGTTTGTACAGTACTTGTTCCATCTTGTTCCATCTTTATCCATGTTGTTCCATTTTGTTCCATCTGTCACTTGCAAGTTCTGTTGCATTCTCCACGAAACCACCAAGCCCTTGCTATCCACTGTGCAGTGCATACAGAAAATACATTATGATTGCAGAAGTGGCAGATATTTGGACGAATACAAAGGACTTGTTGGTGCTAAAAGCTAAACATGGGAAAACTGGTAGTCGATTTCATCGAGCACCTCGGACATGTTCCAATAAAATGGGGCACTCGCTTCTCCGTCGGATCCCACAAACACAACCGCAACGATCTGCGATGCATCAGCTGAACCCTCGAAGGTCCGGGGTCGCCGTCCTGGTCACCTGATCATCAAAACGAAGCTTGCAGGACATTGCAACGGACATTGCAAGGGACATTGCAAGGGACATTGCAATGAACATTGGATTGCGTAGAATCCACAAGTCTGCCAAGCTGCTGCTACTTCGACAATGTCCATCCGTTCTTCAACACCTGAAGTAAGATCTACCATGATGGGAGGGTGCCCGGAATGTTGTTCAATGCTCAGCAGGTCATCGGGCGTTTGTTATCCAAATAGATTCAATGAGTATAGTTACTTGATGAGTGGTCCGTGTTCCATGTCAGCAGCCCAGTCTTATTTTGTAAATCCTCCTGCTTTGGAGTTCCCACATACAAGTATGTCCACTGCCTGGGCGCTAAGCTTAATCACTTTGACCAATCTGCATCAACTTGGGTGTTCTGAAACTGTTCAAACCTTTTTCGAACGAACTGCGAAAAATCTCTTGACATGACATGTACAGGACCGCGCAGCCCAAACTTTCATGGTCAAGCTGCGCCGCAGTTGCTCTTGCAAGCCCTTCTGAACAGCATAGACATCATCCAATCTCGCCAGAATCATAGCGAGGTTGGAGGCACCTCGTGCAAATCTGCCATGTTCACGTCATGAGCGATGGCTGCACAGAAAACACTGCCAAAGAAACATTGGTTTGAGCTTACTGTAACTAGCCTTACCCAGCACACAGAAGATGTCAAGTACACACGTCTGGCTCTTTTTGCAGCCAAGAAATGACTAGAACTTCCCAACAGGCTGTTACACTTCAAATTATTGGATGCACAATAAAGAGGCTTGGCGGGTTCAATTTGCTTCAGAGCAATGGATGTAATGTCTGAAATTTCCCAGAGCTCTTCTGATTTGGCAACCTTTCAACAGCTGAAATTGGATGGGACATTTTGGTATTGACATTCTCCGTGTGTGCGCCTGTGTGGTCTGTAAATGGGGGCTATAGTATTTAGCAACTTTCTAAACACTGTGTCTCATTCTCAAAATGCCCGGAACTCATCCGGAATCCGACATGCATATCTAATTGTGAGTATAGTATATGATTATGTTTCCCATGGGAAAGCACATTCTTCCCATGTCTAGACAGCAAATTTATGCAAACTTACATCCCATACTCTTGGAAGACCCGCAGGGGCGCCTGCACTTTCATTCGAGCAGATGCTGTTGACAGTTTCAGAGGTCTGGGGTTGGTCACCCAAGTCTTCCTCGTCCTTGGTTTTTTCACCGGTCGGAAGACTGGGAGACTCGACCACACTCTGTGATTTCACTGAGATTACCACTGGAAGCAGTTTCACTTTGACCTGGCTCAACCATGTTCAATCCAGGAGAAAAAGCCGAAAAAGCAGGCAAACATAGGCAAACCATGTTGACAGGACCAAAATCCACAGGGACTGCAAACATCTGCAAACACTCGTTGCAACAAATCGTTATCTCTACACACGTTGAACGGGGCAAATGCCACCTTGACTTCGAGGTATGCTTCCACACCTGCGCTGAGCACATCAATACAATACTTAGACCTGCAACAACCAGTGTCATCCTGAATCGCATAGCTGCAAAGCATGGTATCAGGTTGCTGCGGAATAGCAAAACGTCACGTTTGCTCAAAATAGTTTAGCATTCTTATACCTCCTTGGCAAGTACCTCTGATTCTGTTTAATATGTTGTGATTGTGTGTTGATGGTACGTGCCAAAGCTTCTTCAAACCATGTTCTGTGGAAATGTGACACAGAAACTCCATGAACATCCGTTCCATTCGAACCATTTCGAACCCATCGTCTTCACCACTCTCAACGGAGATGTGTTGGCCAAGCCAAGCCACCTTGACCAGCACCGGTCAATCGCAGCTCTCCTTCGAAGCCCTGTGGACAAAAGCGGCTGCTCTCCAGCACCACGGAGCCGAGGTAGTCATCTTCCTCCCAAAACATGATGCCCGATGATGCCCGGACAAAACCGTGGCTTATGGTAAGGTTATGGTATGGTTTTCCTGGAAATCCAATCTCAATGGGCGTGTAAATCATGATAAATGCATTGATGGCATTTGATGACCATCCCTATGGGCCTATGGGTATACAACATTATACAACCAGACCATGGCACTCAGGGAGCTATGGTGGCGTTCCGGCCTTCAGCAGTGGAAGGTCTTGGTCGAAAAGCTGGAAGCGCAAATGTTCTCCCGCTTGATAATCAGCCATCACGAACTCCTGCCGAGAACGAACATGAACGAGACCCCATCGTACAAAACAGGATGACTTGCGATGTACCAGCTTCTGAAATGTGAAGTTCCCTGTAAGTGTCGCACAATGCAAAAACATGCAAGAATTTGATCAAAGTCAAGAGCCTCATCCCAGATCGGAGATATGTTGTCCTGCAGCTTTGGTGCATTCAGCACATGGCTGTACAATACTACTGCCTTCCTCATGGTTTCATCGACACCATCGGTTTGTCAGGTTGTGCTGGCTATGCGGTCATAGCTTTCATTAGCTTTCCAGGCTTGATTTGGTATCAGACTTTGAAGAAAATGTCAGGCCTGAACAACGCGGGTTCTCACCCCTGTGGTAGGCTTCCCGAGCACAACACCTGCCCGACAGAAAGTCTTGGAGTCTTTGACTGTCTTCGACTATTTGCTGATCACAGTTTGCAAATGGATGAAGTGGTTGCTCAGTGCATTGAAGGTTTTCATGCACTTCTCTCCTACTCCATTTGTCATAGGCGAATTGTTTGAAGGGTTTTCCCGGTGACGGTCAGTGACGGTGGCTAAGAGCGCAGCATTTGCAGTAGACATCAGATTGGCCTGTCGACAACTAAGCGCATCGCTGTCTACCTCTCCAACTACCGCAGTGTGTTCGGAATGTTCGGACAACGGCACTACGGCGACACGGTACACATCTGCGAGAAGTGAGGCTTGTGACTTTGCGCCTGTTCCAGGCACCACATCTGAATTCCTCAAGCCCCTGGCACGCTTGATACGGACCTCCAGGATTGGAAGACACTACGTCCAGCTGTGCTCCACAGTTGATCCCAAAGGTCGTGAGAAACTGTACCGATGGTTGCGAAATTCTGCGCCTTGATCGATTCCACTCTAGGTGGTCGGGTCGCCGCATAATTCTCGTGGAGCATCCCTCACGCGCCAACCAGTTGTTAACGACTGGAAGCTTTGACACATTGTCAACATATCAAGGCCTGAATTCTCCAGGCGAACTTCAAGCTGCTTGACACACCTCAGATGCTTCAAGACTCAACCGAGCCCCCCTGGGTGCATCTGGTGGGACAGAAAATGCGCAGGTGCAGGCCGGAAATATGAGTCACACATATTCACATATCACATTGAGTCGCAAATTACATCAAATTACCTCTGTGGCCTATCGGGCCTATCGTCTCATGAACTCCTAGAGATTCTGCTGTGTGCAACTGTGCTTCTTTCGCAGGTCTGCGATGTCGGTCACTTGAGCACCATTTCCACCCTAACAAGGAATCGATTCTCTCACAAGAACTCATAGGACAAGAAATCAAAGGGAACCTTGGGGGAGGTACAAGCAGATCCTTAAGCAGATCCTTTCTCAAGGAGCTATGAAAAGGATTGAAATGGTAAACGAATCCTGTCTGGCTGCCCAAATCTCCCGAGGTTTTCTGCCTTCAAGCGTAGGACGTAGGATACAAGCTCTCCGAAGCTCATGCTGCTCGTTTTGGAGGTGTATTCAGCCTTGAAACTGGGGAAGTTACGGGAAATTTACCACATTCGAAGCATCTGCATCAGCTTCATTTCTCTATAGAGTCACGAGGAATGAAAACCTCATAATTGTTGGAACCATGTTGCAGTTCATCCTGAGCCAAGCTGCCTGGACTATCTCTCCAAAGGTCTGAATGTCAGTACCTTGGGTCGGAATGTCGACGCCGAACCCTGAAACAGCTTGTCACAGCTTGTCATCCAGGTTACGATCAGTACATGAGACTGAGTGCTCCACCGAACTGAAGAAGTGTTTCCCGGAATTCCAGGTTCTTCAACAGGAGATCGAATTCTTTGACACCAATGTGTTTGTCCTGGTTCACGTCCTTGTTTCTGCGGATTTCAAATTGCTTTTGCATTCGCTGTGCATTCTGTCACTCGCTTTGAGGACTATTCTAATGAGCAAAATCTGTCACAAGCTGCTCACACAAGGGCTCCGGCATAGCATTCGAATATATCTTGCAAATGACGCTTCAACCATCTGATTTGAGCCTGACGGCAAACAAACGCTTCTTACATCCTCCAAATGCAGATCTGAGGGGAAGCCTTTGAAAGCGAAAAGCTAAGAATGAACTCTCACACAAGGAGATGCAAAACCCAAGCGAGTCGGCTAATCTGGCCTCTTCTTTCTCTGTATCAGAAACCTTGTTGATCACCTCACGACAGGGAAAAAGCTGAATAAATACATTGTGAGAAGGCCGCAATTCCGGTGCGAGGTGACAAAAAATACTGGATCCCGCAGCATCCAAAAAAAATCCAAGTGCCAACCAGTCAGGGTGTGGGTTGCTTCGGGGGACAGAATGCAAGCGAGCTGAGCAAGATGCAAAATCTGTCAAAATCTGAAATCCGATGAAATGTTTCAAACTTAGGATCCGGTGCAATAAAAGAAACAAACCACTAAGGTCACTAAGGCCAAAGTACTCCAGAAAGAATCAATGCCAGAGGTGCAGATCTGATATTCAAAGTAGTCCAAAGGTTGATCACAACCCTCATCCTCTGGACCCTAAATTCAGTAGCTGTTATTGTTTGGTTTGTAATGTTTGTAGTTTTGTAGGTGACCCGTTTATTTTGTCATATTTTGTCATTGTTGTTGCAGCATTGCAATGATCTGAACAGCTTCGTTCAACAAAACTCTCTGCACAGAAAAACCCCGACCAGGAGGTGATTTTTTCAGGGTCTCGCCTCACATAAAATTCCGATGAGCATATTCATCACCTGGGCGGAAGTCTTCAACCACCGCTGAGTTGCCTTCAGTTTTTCCGAAAAAAGTCGCTGCCAAGGTGCCGTGAACGCGCTGATGAAAATAAAGAGCACGAAGAGCCCAGCCTTCGTCGCGTTTCGGCACTTTCGATTCGTTGAGTCCATGTGCAAACTGGGCCAAAACCCTCCAGGAGCTGGGCCATAAATCTGCTAAGGCCAGCTTCGATGTCCTCAACGCAGGAGTTTTTATGTTAATGTGATCGATGACATAACTACGAAGGCAAAATCAAAACCAAAACCTCTTTCGAAAGACCAAATGTGGCAAACAATCAAGGGGGAGTTTTAATACAATCCTACGCCAATAAATGATGCATCCAGTTGGGTGGCCAAAGAAAATTCCCATGCAGTCGAGAAGCCAAGTAGACCTCAGTGAGAGCAACTTCTATTACTTCTATATAGATTCTGCTGTTCAAATCAAGACTTGCTGCTACTAGTACAGCTGCATGTCAAAAGATCTAACAGCCTTGGCGTCCAACAATGGAGGGCCCATCCAATAAGGTGGCATGCATGAAAAGTGTCCTGCCAATTGCTGAATTGCAGAGTTTTTTTCAAGCCTCTGCAACTCCACTAGATCATCATGAAATCTCATGAATCTGTCAAAGAATCTGTCAAAGCAATATGCCAAGCAACCACATTGAGTGGAATAGAGAGGAGAAGTACCGGTCGGCCAACGCTTGATTTTCGAGCGCCTTCAATAGGACTTGGTTCAAGTTCAAAGCAAAATTGTCATCCTTCAATGAAAATTGTCACGAAACGTGATAAGCATCCATAAACAGATTCATGGCATGGGGAAGAAACGCAACACCTCGTGACAGTTCAATCACTCCGCAGAAACACGTGTTGCTTGTTTGTTCCATCGGTTTTGTCAGCGTCCACCTGGGACTTGAAGATCAGACCGAAGATAAAAAGCATCACAACTAACCTTGGCTTCACGGGTCGTTGAAACCGTTGAGATCATAGATCCCCAGTTGAAACTGTTCGAAGTTGTCAGTGCACTGATTTTGGCCATTTGTGTTCATCATTGTTCATCACTTCTTCGAATTGGCCCGCTGATCTATTGGCCAAGTTTCATGTCGAGGCTCCAATCACATCAGGCAGTTGAAGTCACACACGTGTCATGTTTTAGTCCAAGATGCAAGCAAAGTGTAGTCACGACACCACGTACGGCAGCATAGATACCTACACCAGTCAAAGAGCCGTCCTAGTGTCAATTGGTGTGCTGATACAGGGTCATCCCCTGAAACATCTGAAGCCCTCTCCACAAGCCACAAAATGCCACAAATATGGGAATATTCGAATCACATCGAATCACCAAATCCGCCGGCCTGCCGGCGTGTCTGATTGTGAGGTGTTGTTCTTGTTTCTGTTCTTGTTTTGTACTTGTTTCTGTTCTTGGCTTGTACTTGTTCCTTTGTTCTCTTCCCGCGCGTTTTTGCTTCGTCTGAATCAAAGTCACCCCCCCCTCCCCCCCTCCCTACTACTACTACTACTACTAGCTACTACTACTACTGCTACTACTGCTACTACTGCTGCTACTACTACTACTACTACTGATACTACTACTACTACTACTGCTACTACTACTACTGCTACTACTGCTACTACTGCTGCTACTGCTACTACTACTACTACTGCTACTACTACTACTACTACTACTACTACTACTACTACTACTACTACTCCTCCTCCTACCCACTCCTACTCCCACTCCTACTCCTCTCCGACGCCACTCCGTTACACACAGAGGCGTTCCCGGCTTCCGTCCAAAAAGCTCTCCCCCAGCAGAGTGAAGGATTTCTAGTGTTTTTTCCACCCAGAAGCTTTTACACACAGAAGCTTTTACACACAAAAGCTTTTACACGCACAACAGCTTTTACACGCAGCAGCTTTTACACATAGAAGCTTTTACACACGGAAGCTTTTACACACATGAGCTTTTATACACAGACACTTTTACATACAGGCGCTTTTACACACAGGCGCTTTTACACACAGAGGCTTTTACACACAGAAGCTTTTACACACAGAGGCTTTTACACACAGAAGCTTTTACACACAGAAGCTTTTACACACCGCAGCTTTTACACACAGAGCGTTTACACACAGAAACTTTTACACACAGACGCTTTTACACACAGAAGCTTTTACACACAGAGGCTTTTACACACAGAAACTTTTACACACAGACGCTTTTACACACAGAAGCCTTTACACACAGAAGCTTTTACACACCGCAGCTTTTACACACAGATGCTTTTACACACAGAAGCTTTTACACACAGAGGCTTTTACACACAGAAGCTTTTACACACAGAAGTTTTTACACACAGAAGCTTTTACACACAGAAACTTGTGCACGCAGACGCTTTCACACACAGAAGCTTTTACACACCGCAGCTTTGACGCACAGATGCTTTTACACACAGAAGCTTTTACACACAAAAGCTTTGACGCACAGATGCTTTTACACACAGAAGCTTTTACACACCGCAGCTTTGACGCACAGATGCTTTTACACACAGAAGCTTTGACACACCGCAGCTTTGACGCACAGATGCTTTTACACACAGAAGCTTTTACACACCGCAGCTTTGACGCACAGATGCTTTTACACACAGAAGCTTTTACACACAGAAGCTTTTACACACAGAAGCTTTTACACACACAAAAGCTTTGACGCACAGATGCTTTTACACACAGAAGCTTTTACACACCGCAGCTTTGACGCACAGATGCTTTTACACACAGAAGCTTTTACACACCGCAGCTTTGACGCACAGATGCTTTTACACACACCAAAGCTTTTACACACAAAAGCTTTGACGCACAGATGCTTTTACACACACCAAAGCTTTTACACACGAAAGCTTTGACGCACAGATGCTTTTGCACACAGAAGCTTTTACACACCGCAGCTTTGACGCACAGATGCTTTTACACACAGAAGCTTTTACACACCGCAGCTTTGACGCACAGATGCTTTTACACACAGACGCTTATACACAGAGACGCTTTCACACACAAAAGCTTTTACACACAGAAGCTTTGACGCACAGATGCTTTTACACACAGAAGCCTTTACACACCGCAGCTTTGACGCACAGATGCTTTTACACAAACACAGACGCACTGTGGTACTGGCCTTGTTTTTGTCCAGGCCACGGTCTGCGACTACGCCGAAGGCTCATATAAAATGTCTCTATGCACCAAATGGCTATGGCCGGCGGGCTTGCCGCAGGCAATTAAATACAGATTTTAGGAACGTAATGGGAGCTGCAAGTTGTCCTGCGGAGGTCTTGTGTTGGCCTATAATTTTACAAGCAGCACACGTCGCCCTGCCTTTCAGCAGCATCATGGCTTCAGGAAAAGCGCGGAGGAGGGATGTGAGACGTGCCAAGCGGGCCAGTCGCAGCCTGGCAATTCTGACAGTCCCCCCTCTCAACTTACACTGCATCACAGGAAAAGCCTTCCACTGTGTATTTGAGTTTGCTTCCATGGCTGTGGTGGAGTCTTTGCCTGAAACATACAGAATCATACTATCATATAGTATCATATATATATATATTATATTATATTGAATTATATTATATTATATTATATTATATTATGTTATTAATTACATTATATATATATTATCAAATTATTATATATATATGTAATGTAATGTAATGCAATGTAATGTAATGCAATGCAATGTATTGTAATGCAATGTAATGTAATGCAATGCAATGTATTGTAATGCAATGTAATGCAATGCAATGTAATGCAATGCAATGCAATGCAATGTAATATAATGCAATGCAATGTAATGCAATGTAATGTAACGCAATGCAATGCAATGTAATGCAATGAAATGTAACGCAATGCAATGTAATGTAATGCAATGCAATGTAATGCAATGTAATGTAATGCAATGCAATGTAATGCAATGAAATGTAATGCAATGCAATGTATTGTAATGCAATGCAATGTAATGCAATGCAATGCAATGCAATGTAATGTAATGCAATGCAATGTAATGCAATGCAATGTAATGTATTGTAATGCAATGTAATGCAATGCAATGCAATGTAATGTAATGCAATGCAATGTAATGCAATGTAATGTAATGTAATGCAATGCAATGTAATGCAATGTAATGTAATGCAATGCAATGCAATGTAATGCAATGAAATGTAATGCAATGTAATGTAATGTAATGCAATGAAATGTAATGCAATGTAATGTAATGTCTGTATATGTCATAATCAAGTTTCCTGGCATGCCCTGTTGTCTCAGAGCCCCACGTTCTCAAAAGCGTAAATTGCTGAAACCAATCGCCTAAGCACAACGCAGGTGACCAAGGTGACCGTCCCCACTGGACATCTTGGCGTTGCTCGTGGGACTCTCAACGGAGATAGACCTGCCAACATCACCTGCCATCTCTTCATTTCATTTTGTTTATTTTTGTTTCATGTATTCATTATATACAGTATTCCATAGATGTTATTGTGTTTCATACATTCATACATTCATATGTACTATGTGTTTGAATCCAACCTCTGGAAATTCTTTAGGAACGTGTGCTTTCCAAGGGTCAAGTGCTGGGGCCCAGACTCACATCTGGGGCAAAAATGAATATGATAGGCATTATCCAAACCTCCAGCATCATCAGGAGAGCAAGAACCTTGGAACAGCTGAAAGGATCCATCAAAACCTTTGCAAACCTGACATCCTCGGAATCAGCACAATTGAGGTGCTTGAATTGGCTCCAAGGAACCAAATCGAAAAGGAACCAAGGGTCTCGAAGGCACCTTCTCTTCTTTTGGAAGCCGCAGAAACGGATTATGAGCTCAGCAGTGAAAATGACCTACAGCTGCATACAGGACGCAAGCCCCTTCAAAGGGACGCAGGGGTGATGCGAAGATATGCTAAGTATTCCTTTGAAACTAAAAGCAAGTGACACAGAAGAGGTTTTCCACTATTTGGAATATTGGTTCCGAGTCGTGAAGTGAATGTACAGGATTCCAGTCCTTAGTGCTTCGAGTTACTCGGGCCTGAAAAAACGCTGAAAACACGCTTCACATCCGCAAATCTGTAGGGATTCGATGGATTCCATCAAGTTTGGTGGTCTGAGATGCTGCATCAATACCAAGCCAAATCGTGTAGGCTACGACTGCCATCATTGTGCCTTGGCTGTGCATCCTTGTGCCAACGGCATGCCAACGGCAGCCCGTGCCGTAGCTGCCATAGCTCATGATGCTGGTATCAGCGGGACTCTCATGCAACAGCCATGCATTGCTTTGCAATCCAAATAGTTGAATGGGAATGTATTCTAGTCTAATTATTTCTAGTCTGGGTTCTAGAGAGGAGTGACTTGGAGTGACTTGGAGTGACTTGCTGCCAGGATGCTTGAAAAGAACAAAGGGCTTTTCGCCAGCAAGCCGCAGCAATGCTTTCCATATGGCCCTTCCTCTTCAAACTCCTCCCACTGCTCCGCATGCTCCGCATGCTCCGCAACCCGTCAGGAAGCTCTCACAGCGGAAATGCACAGCACAGTGCAACAAGCCTAGTCTTCAGCACATGACGTTCAATAGTTTAAATGTCTTTTCAATCTGCTTTCAATCTACCAAAAACAGGAACAAAGATGGAAAAAGCTCATCTTATAGCTTCACTGAGTCAATGTTTGTTCCGTTCCGGCTTCCCGGTTCTTTGTCCTGAGTTTCCACATGTTCCATCTCTGCATGGTGCTCTTGCCGGCGCTTCTGATAGTCAGCGAAACGCTCCTTGCGCGGGCGACCAGTCTCCAGGGCCCTGCAGCAGTCAGGGTTGTCACTTTTACCAGAAGACATCATGAAACGCTATGAAAATCTATGAAAATCTATGAAATGGATGTGTGATGGTGCTGCCTCATCTGAAATGATGATATTCATGATGATATCAGCCTCAATGATTCCAAGCACATTAACTAGAAGCTTTTTACCAGCCATTTGGAGCCTCGCAACACTGGCGCACAGGCGCTTGAATCTCTGCCCTCAGCGAAACCAAAATATCTGACCCAACAACCGGCATTAGAACTCTCACTTCAAGCTCACCATAAAATAAAAGCATCACAATATATCACAACCATATCCGCATTCATGCTCTGACATCTTCTCGTGGGCTTCATCTAGAGGCATTAGCCAAGTTGCATCTAGACCAAGCACCACTCCTCTGCACATTCCGAGTGTTTCCAGTGACGGGGTCATGCTGCAGCATGTCCTGAGTCTCCATTGAGCATCAACTCAGAGATTTGCCATGGAAAACACGGGTGCTTGTCGTGCTTCCTCCACCAGTTGATACATTTAAATCTACATACTTTTAGAATTTAGAACCAATTAGAACAACATGATCGTGGCTGGAGGGAATCTCAGGCCAAGCATCCTCGAAGAAAATCTCCATCGGCACGGCTCCCTTCCTCAGAACATTGGACTACAAGAATCCATCTCGTACTTTGGGCAAAACAAACAATGTGTCCACTACGAAAGTGGCAAAAAAGTGTATTCCGGTCCTGCGTTAGAGTTCACGGAAAGTAGAGTTCACGGAAAGCAGCCTCTGCCTGAACTTTGCAGCAAAGCATCTTGCCAGTTTGCACACGAGTTTTGGTCTCTCCACTGCGGTAGGCCAACTCAATCTTCGTGCTTACTTTCCTTGTGTAGTCCCTCCAGCCTCGTGATTGCATGGTGACAAGATATGATCAAAAAATAAGGATGAAACATGTGGGAAAATGACAAAAGATCCCCAGGTGTTTGCTGCCGGGGCACCCGTCTTGTGTTCCCATTGCCACGAGACATGGGGGTAGAGATCAACTACCGCAGTAGCATCCGAGTGTTGGGTCCAGGTGGAGATCCAGTCACCTGTGCGATCACTGATCATCACTGATCATCACGGATCTATCCTGCAAAGTTGGTCGCCAAGAGACCGAAGAGGCTTTTGTTGACATGGCTTTGAGGACTCGCCTGATGCTTCTGGATGCTTCTGGATGCTACTGGCCATTTGTACGAAACATTCCAAAACACAACAAAACACAATCAGGGAACTACAACGGCTACTAAACTCCCTGCATCCCTGTGACCTTTCCCGCTAATTTGAGTGCCTATCGGCAGCGGCGATGTGACCTGCACACTCGTGATCTTTGGAACCGGCGCAATGTCTGCAAACCCACAGCTCTCAACATTTGCACAGGATGGATATGGACTTGTCTTTGTATTCCGGGTCAGTCTGCATCAAGCTGTTTCCGGAGGTTTTTCACCATGTTTCTGGTTGGCATGAGCCATGTTTTCCGCAGAATTGTGTGATGTCATGTATGATCTTCGGTTCTTGAATCAGCAAGAATGGATTGATAGTCTGTCAGTCATTTATCGTGGTATTCTGGACCATGTTTCCACAAGAATATTGGCTCCTGATAATTAAAATTCTATGTAACATCATATATCATATATCTATGTATACAGTCATCTTATATATATACTCTATATACTCTATCATTCTTACATAATCTTATACATATAATTCTAGTATACATATTGATATCCATGTAATCCATAAACCATCTCTTCATTCCACTTTTTGGCCATCCGAGAACTCGCCTCTGCGCTCTCAGGCGCCGTCTCAGGTGGCAGTTCCACATGTTTCGGTTTGGGCGGAGATGCGGCCTGGAACCACTCGGAACCACATGTCAAACATGTCAGACATGTGGAATTCCAGGAGATTTCCAGGATCCCTATGGATCCCTTAAGCTACTCAGTAGATCTCAGTAGCTTAAAAAAGGATGCCAGAACATTATAGACCTTGCGTACTCAGCATGGTGCAATATGGTGCATAGTGTCAACCTTTTTGGGTTCAAGTGGTCTGATCAACTGAAAAGAGAACATGTCAACGACACCAACAGCACGCCTCTCCCACCATAGGTTCTATTGGAGCACCTGGTGGATGAAATTCCTCAAGCAGGGTCGCTTGACACAGACCATTTCTGGAGGTCAAATCTAAGCAGGACCAATTTAAGGGCCGCGAGGCTTAAAAAATGATCTAAATCACAGTATAAGTGGAGAACTGCATTCCCACAGCACGGCTGTCATCCACTTTGTGCACCTCTGCCTTGCCCTCTGTAGGCATCATGACGCCAGGAAAAGGGACTATTGCGTTGCCACAAGCATAGCAACGCGTCGAAACCACGACATGGCGACCATTGCGACCATTGAGTTGTGACACTCGTGAGTTGTGGAACGTAGACTTTCAGACCTGTCATTCCGAAGGTGGGTTGATCTAGGGTTGACAGAGATTTGCAGGTGACATAAATGATTTGACCAGTGGCTTTATCTCCTTCATCATTCTCTGTCAGAAGAAATGTTTAACAAGTTTGGTTCCCTCCATTTGGGAATCTGGAAGGTACTTCATTTTCTTGTCGTGGTTTCCGTTCTACATGGGCAGCTCTACGGCTAAAGAACCAAAAAACTTTGAAACGAAAAATGCATGGCTGCGGAAAGCCGGCGCCGCGCACTAGAGAACAAGATCCCTAAGTGTGGTGTGATCCAGAGGACACACTAGTTGCCAAATGTTGCCAAGGCACTAAACAGAAGACCTCATTTCCATGAGGCTTCAGAAAGCGGAAGCGGAGACAGTCTGGGCGGCTGATTTCCAGTTGTAACCTCGGCCAGCTAAATGTTGTGGAGATGCAAAGGGTGAGATTCCTGGGGTCGATGCCCTGGCAATTCAGCTCCGACGTGGACCTTGAACGGTGAATCTGGGTGTTTTCCCAAAGTGGGGGCACCAAACCAGTGGTTTCTCCACTAATGAGGACCCGTTTTTGGTGATCTTGGGGTCCCGATTTGAAGAAACACTGAAACACCAACCTTATCGAATTCTGCCATGCAAAAGGAACACACTTGTTCTGTTCTTCTTGTGATTGCAATCTTTGCTGTCCTTAAAAACAAACAAAAGTAAACGTAACTTGTGAATCAATAGTAACCAATGGATACCAACGGTACCCGCTGCGTCCCGCCTCAGCCTGCCGGCGGAAGGCTGCCAAGAACGCCAGAGCACGAAGATCTGTGCTCCAGTGGCGCCAAGCAGGGCCTCAGATCTGCAGTGACCGGAATCGACCAGAAGTGTGCTTAACATAACTATGGAAAATCACCATTTTAATGGGTAAATCCACTATAAATGGCCATATTTTCCCATTAAGTATGGGGCTTTCCTGTACATTTTCATTTTGTGAAAAGTCACCCCTGGTATACCCTATGGATCCCTATGGCCCATTATGGCCCTATGGTTCAAACATGTTGAAACCAGAAATAACAAGTAATAACAAGCTGAAACAGTGGGTCCTTTTTCTGCTGTGGGGAGCTTCCAGAGCTCCAAGTCAAGCAGCTGCTGTTACAGACAACTGCCGACAACTGTCGCAAACTATGTGGAATTCATGTGCACGGTAGTGGCGTTGTGTGGCCTGTGGCCTGTGGCCTGATGTTCAAGCCACGCCATTCAACATGGATCAACTACTTCAGGATGCTCAGGATGCATTTCGGAGAAGCTCTTGGTACATTTTCAACATGTCCATCGTTTGTTCGTTCATTTCCTGGGCGGGTTTAGCTGCACAGTCAGAAATTTCTGCTCCAAAAGGCAGCAAACACTAGAGAAATATGTTGGAAGATTTGTGTGTGTTTGCGTAGTCTGATCTGCGCCTGCTGGTCCCTCTCTTCGGCACTTAGCTCTCGAACCTGGACGTCCCAAGAAACGCGCACGACCACTCGCTGCAATCCAGTTGCACCAAACCAGCTACAGTGACATCCTGACATCCTGACATCCTGACATCTTGATATCCTAGTCTGGGTGGGAAACTGGCATCCCTTGTGCGTGCTGACAGCGTGCAGTCGTTGTCTCTCTTTTGAGGTTTCCTGTCATTTGCACGTCCTGTATGGGTCCCGTCACATGCGCAGCCTTGGGCGGAGCTTCATCATCGCTGTCCGACTCCAAGGTTTGCAGCTTCCTCACCTGGGAACATGCCGGGGCTGATGGGCTGATGGGCATCTGCCACTGGGACCCAAAACATGTTTCATCATGTTTCCCAAAAGGGATCGTTCCAATCGATTGTGCAAAATCCTCTATAGGTTTTGATCATTTCGTTTCAACATGTTTCAACCACCATCCTTGCACGGCTTGTTGGGTGCGCATGCAGCACCTGCTTTGCAAACAAGTTGCCCCAGCTGATCCTAGTTGCACACGACCCTGGGAAGCCTTCAGCTGAGATGCCTCAAGACCGTGCTCTCTGAAGATGACATACAATGACTTCTCAATGACTTCTCAAGATTTCAACAGCAACGATGACAGTCAAAACTGGAGAAAAACACAGACTACTTGTGATTCACGGTGATCCACTGCATCTGATCCGCTTTTATGCTGAGATACCATCTCTGCATCGTCATCTTCACCATTTTCCCTTTGGTTCTGTTCAGTCTGTTCTCTGGCTGCATTGATCATCTTGTCCAGTTCATCCAATTCGTCTTCCTCGCCATCCTTTCCCTTGGAACCCTTGAGGCACTCGATGTTTCCGATGTTTCCCTCGGCACTCGATGCCATCTTCTCCATCTTCTCCATCTTCTCCATCCCCTCCTTGACGTTTCCTGCTTCCTCAGCCACCTTCACAACCTTCGCTTGGGCCTTGGCTTCTTGGGCCTGCTTGGCACGGGCTTCTCTTGCCAAGCGTTGCCTCTTCATCTCTTCTAGCTCCTCAGAATGGACAGTGAAACTGCAACAAGAATCCTTTCAGTCTGGCAACATGTTCGGCACGGCATCTGGCAACGATCATCAATACCACCGCAATCAATGAAACATATTGAAACATTACATGATAAAAGACTCTGATGGGCCTGAACTTACTTGGATTGATCAAGGTAGTACATTACATACATTACTTGAAATACTGTGGATGGAAGAAATCCTGCACCACCTTGGATGGTTGAAACCCGTATAAATCATGGGATAAACCATCTACCAACTGGTGTAGGATTTCTTCCATCCACAGTATGAGTGATGCAATCCGACTGGAAACCACTGTTTAGCACCTCGACGAAGGTCAAGCTTGTGTCCCACGCAGACACAGGTCGACACGCCCTGCACCATGACAAATGCGTCCAAAAAACACAAGACTTTGAATGTCTCAAAAAAAAACGACGGCCAACTGGAAAAACCGTGGAAAACTCATACTATAGATCTATAGGCTATAGGTACAGTTGTCGGGGAGCTCAGCACGTGCACGAAGGCATGGAGCCTTCGTTCGAAGGGATTAATCTTGGTCTGTTCTTGTTCTTCGTGCTCCAGCGCATACCTTGCCAAAAGTTTGAACCACTTTCTCGTCTCTTGTGGTACTAGTGGTAAAATCTCCAAAACAAAAGCGTGGAATGAAACATCCAAGAGATCCATGACATCAGTTTGTCGGATCCTTGCAACCTGGCCACTTCAAAGCATGCGCGTCGTCACGCTTTTGACGCTCCACGTTCATGCGATTGATTTCCTTGACACCTAGAGCAATGCCGTGCTCAAAGATTGCGAAACAGAAATGCGTCTCGAAGCACTTTAATTGTGGCAACGTTAGAGCAAAAAAATGCCAACAAACTATAGGAAACTAAATGAAAAGCCGGGTACAGTAGTTTGTGTCTGTAAGTTGGAACAAGGAACCATAGAGGTCTCTGCGAGTCTCGAACCAATGTTCTTGAGCTTCGTACTCCTGCACAACACCCTCTTCTCTCAGTGATGAAATTCAAAAGTGGGGGTACGATATATAGATCGCGATAGATCGTAGTAGGACAGTTGTAACACAACAGTACTGATCATACTCTCGCAAGTACAATGGCATGCAAAATATTGCAATATGTAGCAAGAAGCACAAAGACGCTCCAGTCCTTTTTCTCCATCTTGTGCAAATGCTCCTCAGCAGCTTTGTGATCCTTTGCCAACTGTGCCATCTCGAACTCCTTGATGCTTGAAATGTCCATCTGCGTAAGACCAATCCTTGTTGGCACCAAGTCGTCCCGATAAGACAGCACACAAGCCGTGTTGAATATAGCTGATGAAAAAAATGAAACAAGTATGAGATCAGAATTGGCAAGTCTTCAGTTTTTTTGCAAGCTCATGGTTGTTTTACCATGTTTTACCAAGTGCTTTGACCATCTTTGACCACCAAGTGTTGCTTGGCCACTGCACGTTGCAAGCCATTCGAGATTGCTTTTGCGCATCGAACTCAATTTTCCTCAGTGAACTGCGGTAAAGTCAACCCCACAGCTTGGCAGCTCTCGGACCCCATCGTAGCCATGAAAAAGATCCACATGTTAATGGATTTAATGGTTAATGATGGTCAACAATGGTCAATAATGGCTATATAGCCAACAATAATGATCAATAATGTATATGATGGAACCAAATGATCCAAGATGATCCAAGTGTCTTCTTTTGGGCTAAAATATCTTTCACTGTGTCCTCGGTGTAGTCGATGTGCTTGTTCCTGCATCGGTCAAGGCTTCACAATGCGCAACTGATCAGGTCTATCAGGTCCTTGAGATCTGCTCTGCTCGATCTTTCAAACGATCAAGAACAAGCTCAGGATCAATTCTGCAACCTCAAGAATCTCAAGAGCTCCAAAGGATTCCAAAGGTATCTGAACATAATTGAATATATCTGAATCATCAAACAACCAGAAACATTCATTTAATGATGCGATGGATGGTCCTACGATGTTGGAATGAATGGCCGGAACTGTCTCCGATCACCAGCCACACGGAAGAGGAAAGCGCATGTTGACATATTATGTAAACATAATGTAAACAATATCTAAACAATATTGTAAAGATACGTATGTAAATGGTGACAATACATGGCTTGGATTCATCTGGGGCCGCCGGCGGGCCATGACTTTGGACCATTGCTGGATATGACTTTCCTCGATGCTGGTGCTGCTAATGGCTGAAGCCTTGATGAACTTCTCGGAGACACCTCCGTAGAAATCGTCAGATCAAAGGGGGGAACACTGGAAATTCCATGGGTTCCAATATGATTCCAATTCCAATGATTTCCATCATCCAAAGATAGGATGTTGCAGCACGGCAGAGGCACTGTGCCGTTTAGCCAAAAGGTGCCTCTCTTGCAGCGCAGCTGCACAACTAATCGCTTCACCTGCACATTTTAGTGGCTTGCACACCTCACAGAGAAGTGCCTTCAACAATCTAAAACAATCCAAAACAATCCACTTTGTTCTGGTTTCGCTGCAGTATGCCCACAATTCCATGGCAAAATTCCCTACCTCCTTGGGATGCTCAGGATGCCGGCAATTGTACGGAGCCGAAGGCTCTACACCCACCACTTCTGCCAGAGCCGTTTGGTTCTCGTCCGTCTGGCGCAAGTGGGATGCCATGCCAGGGCCATGCCATGAATGCCATGAATGCCATGGCGGTTCACTACCAGTTCACAGATCAGTTCACTACCAGTCACTAGGCCTTCACGACTACAAAGGCATTCTGTATTGCTTTCTCGGCTTCTTCTGGAGGTAGATCTCCCAGCAGCGCCATCAAGTCGTTGCGCCTTCGACAGTGGAGAGCCAAAAAGTGATTTTAAAAAAAAAAAAAGTGCGTGTTTATTCACTTTATTTCTCCAAGATTCTTGAGATGTAACATGATGTAACCTTGGAGAAATTCATATATGCTTAGGGGAAAAAAAATCGCTGATGATTCAATGGGATTGACTTGAAGACTTGAACTGCCCAAACTGCTCAGATTTTGACAGGCAGGAATGATCTCCAGATTTTGGGATTGTTTTCCCAAGGCTAACATCAGAGCCCCTGTCACTTGAGGCCCATCATTTCGTGAGGCGTACATACTACCAGAGAAATGGGTTGGCAGGAGAGCAGTTCTATAGTTTGCACCAATTGATTGACGAATTATACACATACGTGAATAATATTGTATAATGATTTATGTGTATAGAAACAACACCAAATGAAACTAGCTTTTGTAAACCTAAACAAGTTGTTGACAACGGCAGAATCTTGCAGACTGAAAGACTGCCGCCCCAGTTCCCACGCCTAAGTTGTGCGCTGCGCGCCAATTCCAGGTGACGTTGCTTCTTCGCCGCTTCCGTCTCCTTGTTCGCATCTTCTGGAAGCTCTTCCATCAGAGCCTTGGTGCCAAGTCATTTGTCAATGGCTACAAAATCCCATGGATTTCTCACAAGTTTCACATACTTTTACCCCCTGGTTATCCGCCGACCCCAGCCGGATGCTGGGGGAGCGCGCTGGAGAAGGCTGCTCTGAAGAATGGTCAAGGGACAGACGGACAGACAGACAGACAGACAGAGACACAGTCAGACAGACAGAGACAGACAGACAGAGCGACAGACAGACAGACAGAGAGACAGACAGTCAGACAGACAGACACGCTCTGAAGAATGCTCAAGGGAAAGACGGACAGACAGACAGACAGACAGACAGACAGGCAGAGACAGACAGAGACAGACAGAGACAGACAGAGACAGACAGAGACAGACAGAGAGACAGACAGAGAGACAGACAGAGAGACAGACAGAGTAGACAGACAGAGACAGACAGAGACAGACAGACAGACAGAGAGAGAGACAGACAGACAGACAGACAGACAGACAGACAGACAGACAGACAGACAGACGGATACAGACACAGACACAGACAGACTAGACAGACAAGACTAACAGACAGAGACAGACACAGACACAGACACAGACAGAGAGACAGACAGAGAGACAGGAAAGAGAGGACAGACAGAGAGGAAAGCCAGACAGAGAGACCCAGACAGAAAGCGGAGACAGACAGACAGACAGACAGCCAGACAGCCAGACAGCCAGACAGCCAGACAGCAGACAGCCAGACGCAGAACGGACAGACAGACAGACAGACATTGAGACACAGACAGACAGACACAGACAGACAGACACAGGCAGACAGACAGACAGACAGGGTTTCTTGTCGGCTCAGAAGCAACGTTAGGCACTGGAGCCTGGTTGCTAGGCGCCGCTTCCGTGCATCAGTGCCATGGTGTTTTGCTGTTTCGCAACCGCCCGCTGGGAGGTCGCTGTGGAGCTGTTTTGAGGGCATGGGAGCTGCACTTTGGAGCTGGTTTCTTGTCGGCTCAGAAGGCAACGTTAGGCACTGGAGCCTGCTTGCTAGGCGCCGCTTCCATCCTGGAGCTGTTTTGAGGGCATGGGAGCTGCACTTTGGAGCTAGTTTCTTGTCGGTTCAGAAGACAACGTTAGGCACTGGAGCCTGCTTGCTAGGCGCCGCTTCCGTCCTTCAGTGCCATTGTGTTTTGCTGTTTCGGAATCGCCCGCTGGAAGGTCGCTGTGGAGCTGTTTTGAGGGCATGGGAGCTGCACTTTGGAGCTGGTTTCTTGTCGGTTCAGAAGGCAATGTTAGGCACTGGAGCCTGCTTGCTAGGCGCCGCTTCCGTCCTTCAGTGCCATGGTGTTTTGCTGTTTCGGGATCGCCCGCTAGAACTTCGCTGCTGTTTCGGAATCGCCCGCTAGAACTTCGCTGTGGAGCTGTTTTGAGGGCATGGGAGCTGCAGTTTGGAGCTGGTTTCTTGTCGGTTCAGAAGGCAACGTTAGACACTGGAGCCTGCTTGCTAGGCGCCGCTTCCGTCCTTCAGTGCCATGGTGTTTTGCTGTTTCGGAATCGCCCGCTGGAAGGTCGCTGTGGAGCTGTTTTGAGGGCATGGGAGCTGCACTTTGGAGCTGGTTTCTTGTCGGTTCAGAAAGCAACGTTAGGCACTGGAGCCTGCTTGCTAGGCGCTGCTTCCGTCCTTCAGTGCCATGGTGGTTTGCTGTTTCGGAATCGCTTGCTAGAACTTCGCTGTGGAGCTGTTTTGGGGGCATGGGAGCTGCACTTTGGAGCTGGTTTCTTGTCGGTTCAGAAGGCAACGTTAAGCAGTGGAGCTTGCTTGCTAGGCGCCGCTTCCCGTCCGTTCATACCATTGTTTTTTGCTCTCGGAGTCGCCCGCTAGAACTTTCGCTTGTGGGCTGTCGACAGACATACCGACAGACAGACAACAGGCAGGCAGAAACAGACAGACAGACAGACCTTGAGACACGACAGACAGACATCAGGCAGACAGACAGACATAGCAGGGTTTCTTGTTGCTCGGAAGGCCACGTTAGGCAGCGGCCTGCTGTTAGGCGCCGCTTCCGTGCTTCAGTGCATGGTTGGTTTGCGTTTAGGAAAATGGGAGCTGCAGTTTGGAGCTGGTTTCTTGTCGGTTCAGAAGGCAACGTTAGGCACTGGAGCCTGCTTGCTAAGCGCCGCTTCCGTCCTTCAGTGCCATGGTGTTTTGCCACTTCGCTGCTGTTTCGGAATCGCCCGCTAGAACTTCGCTGTGTGGAGCTGTTTTGAGGGCATGGGAGCTGCAGTTTGGAGCTGGTTTCTTGTCGGTTCAGAAGGCAACGTTAGGCACTGGAGCCTGCTTGCTAGGCGCCGCTTCCGTCCTTCAGTGCCATAGCGTTTTGCTGTTTCAGAATCGCCCGCTAGAACTTCGTAGTGGAGCTGTTTTGAGGGCATGGGAGCTGCACTTTGGAGCTGGTTTCTTGTCGGTTCAGAAGGCAACGTTAGGCACTGGAGCCTGCTTGCTAGGCGCCGCTTCCGTCCTTCAGTGCCATGGTGTTTTGCTGTTTCGGAATCGCCCGCTAGAACTTCGCTGCTGTTTTCGGGTTCGGAGAACAAATGCCCGCTGGGAAAAAAAAAAAGAAAAAGGAGGAAAAACTTCGAGCTGTGAAGCTTGTTTGAGGGCATGGGAGCTGCATTTGGAGCTGGTTTCTTGTCGGTTCGAAGCAACGTTAGACCACTGGCTGCTTGCTAGGCGCCGCTTCCGTCCTTCAGTGCCATGGTGTTTTGCTGTTTCGGAATCGCTGTGGAGCTGTTTTGAGGGCATGGGAGTTGCAGTTTGGAGCTGGTTTCTTGTCGGTTCAGAAGGCAACGTTAGGCACTGGAGCCTGCTTGCTAGGCGCCGCTTCCGTCCTTCAGTGCCATGGTGTTTTGCTGTTTCGGAATCTCCGGCTAGAACTTCGTAGTGGAGCTGTTTTGAGGGCATGGGAGCTGCACTTTGGAGCTGGTTTCTTGCCGGTTCAGAAGGCAACGTTAGGCACTGGAGCCTGCTTGCTAGGCGCCGCTTCCGTCCTTCTGTGCCATGGTGTTTTGCTGTTTCGGAATCGCCCGCTAGAACTTCGTAGTGGAGCTGTTTTGAGGGCATGGGAGCTGCAGTTTGGAGCTGGTTTCTTGTCGGTTCAGAAGGCAACGTTAGGCACTGGAGCCTGCTTGCTAGGCGCCGCTTCCGTCCTTCAGTGCCATGGTGTTTTGCTGTTTCGGAATCGCCGGCTAGAACTTCGCTGCTGTTTCGGAATCGCCCGCTAAAACTTCGCTGTGGAGCTGTTTTGAGGGCATGGGAGCTGCAGTTTGGAGCTGGTTTCTTGTCGGTTCAGAAGGCAACGTTAGACACTGGAGCCTGCTTGCTAGGCGCCGCTTCCGTCCTTCAGTGCCATGGTGTTTTGCTGTTTCGGAATCGCCCTCTGGGAGGTCGCTGCGGAGCTGTTTTGAGGGCATGGGAGCTGCACTTTGGAGCTGGTTTCTTGTCGGTTCAGAAGGCAACGTTAGGCACTGGAGCCTGCTTGCTAGGCGCCGCTTCCGTCCTTCAGTGCCATGGTGGTTTGCTGTTTCGGAATCGCTTGCTAGAACTTCGCTGTGGAGCTGTTTTGGGGGCATGGGAGCTGCACTTTGGAGCTGGTTTCTTGTCGGTTCAGAAGGCAACGTTAAGCAGTGGAGCTTGCTTGCTAGGCGCCGCTTCCGTCCTTCAGTACCATGGTGTTTTGCTCTTTCGGAATCGCCCGCTAGAACTTCGCTGTGGGGCTGTCGACAGACAGACAGACAGACACAGACAGACAGACAGACAGACAGACAGACATTGAGACACAGGCAGACAGACAGACAGACAGACAGACAGGGTTTCTTGTCGGCTCAGAAGGCAACGTTAGGCACTGGAGCCTGCTTGTTAGGCGCCGCTTCCGTGCTTCAGTGCCATGGTGTTTTGCTGGGAGCTGCACTTTGGAGCTGGTTTCTTGTCGGCTCAGAAGGCAACGCTATAGGCACTGGAGCCTGCTTGCTAGGCGCCGCTTCCGTCCTTCAGTGCCATGGTGTTTTGCTGTTTCGGAATCGCCCGCTCGAACTTCGCTGTGGAGCTGTTTTGAGGGCATGGGAGCTGCACTTTGGAGCTGGTTTCTTGTCGGTTCAGAAGGCAACGTTAGGCACTGGAGCCTGCTTGCTAGGCGCCGCTTCCGTCCTTCAGTGCCATGGTTTTTTGCTGTTCCGGAATCGCCCGCTAGAACTTCGTAGTGGAGCTGTTTTGAGGGCATGGGAGCTGCAGTTTGGAGCTGGTTTCTTGTCGGTTCAGAAGACAATGTTAGGCACTGGAGCCTGCTTGCTAGGCGCCGCTTCCGTCCTTCAGTGCCATAGTGTTTTGCTGTTTCGGAATCGCTTGCTACAACTTCGCTGTGGAGCTGTTTTGAGGGCATGGGCGCTGCACTTTGGAGCTGGTTTCTTGTCGGTTCAGAAGGCAACGTTAGGCACTGGAGCCTGCTTGCTAGGCGCCGCTTCCGTCCTTCAGTGCCATGGTGTTTTGCTGTTTCGGAATCGCCCGCTCGAACTTCGCTGTGGAGCTGTTTTGAGGGCATGGGAGCTGCACTTTGGAGCTGGTTTCTTGTCGGTTCAGAAGGCAACGTTAGGCACTGGAGCCTGCTTGCTAGGCGCCGCTTCCGTCCTTCAGTGCCATGGTGTTTTGCTTGCTAGGCGTGTTTCCGTCCTTCAGTGCCATGGTGTTTTGCTGTTTCGGAATACGAGCTGCACTTTGGAGCTGGTTTCCTGTCCGTTCAGAAGGCAACGTTAGGCAGTGGAGCCTGCTTGCTAGGTGCCGCTTCCGTCCTTCAGTGCCATAGTGTTTTGCTGTTTCGGAATGGAACTTCGCTGTGGATCTGTTTTGAGGGCATGGGAGCTGCACTTTGGAGCTGGTTTCTTGTCGGTTCAGAAGGCAACGTTAAGCAGTGGAGCTTGCTTGCTAGGCGCCGCTTCCAACGTTAGGCACTGGAGCCTGCTTGCTAGGCGCCGCTTCCGTCCTTCAGTGCCATGGTGTTTTGCTGTTTCGGAATCGCCCGCTAGAACTTCGTAGTGGAGCTGTTTTGAGGGCATGGGAGCTGCACTTTGGAGCTGGTTTCTTGTCGGTTCAGAAGGCAACGTTAGGCACTGGAGCCTGCTTGCTAGGCGCCGCTTCCGTCCTTCAGTGCCATGGTGTTTTGCTGTTTCGGAATCGCCCGCTAGAACTTCGCTGTGGAACTGTTTTGGGGGCATGGGAGCTGCACTTTGGAGCTGGTTTCTTGTCGGTTCAGAAGGCAACGTTAGGCAGTGGAGCCTGCTTGCTAGGCGCCGCTTCTGTCCTTCAGTGCCATGGTGTTTTGCTGTTTCGGAATCGCCCGCTGGAACTTCGCTGTGGAGCTGTTTTAAAGGCATGGGAGCTGCACTTTGGAGCTGGTTTCTTGTCGGTTCAGAAGGCAATGTTAGGCACTGGAGCCTGCTTGCTAGGCGCCGCTTCCGTCCTTCAGTGCCATGGTGTTTTGCTGCTTCGGAATCGTTCGCTAGAACTTCGCTGCTGTTTCGGAATCGCCCGCTAGAACTTCGCTGTGGAGCTGTTTTGAGGGCATGGGAGCTGCAGTTTGGAGCTGGTTTCTTGTCGGTTCAGAAGGCAACGTTAGACACTGGAGCCTGCTTGCTAGGTGCCGCTTCCGTCCTTCAGTGCCATAGTGTTTTGCTGTTTCGGAATCGCCCGCTGGGAGGTCGCTGTGGAGCTGTTTTGAGGGCATGGGAGCTGCACTTTGGAGCTGGTTTCTTGTCGGTTCAGAAGGCAACGTTAGGCACTGGAGCCTGCTTGCTAGGCGCCGCTTCCGTCCTTCAGTGCCATGGTGGTTTGCTGTTTCGGAATCGCTTGCTAGAACTTCGCTGTGGAGCTGTTTTGGGGGCATGGGAGCTGCACTTTGGAGCTGGTTTCTTGTCGGTTCAGAAGGCAACGTTAAGCAGTGGAGCTTGCTTGCTAGGCGCCGCTTCCGTCCTTCAGTACCATGGTGTTTTGCTCTTTCGGAATCGCCCGCTAGAACTTCGCTGTGGGGCTGTCGACAGACAGACAGACAGACAGACAGACATTGAACACAGACAGACAGACAACAGGCAACAACAGACAGACGGGTTTTCTTGTCGGTTCAGAAGGCAACGTTAGGCACTGGAGCCTGCTTGCTAGGCGCCGCTTCCGTCCTTCAGTGCCATGGTGTTTTGCTGTTTCGGAATCGCCCGCTAGAACTTCGCTGCTGTTTCGGAATCGCCCGCTAGAACTTCGCTGTGGAGCTGTTTTGAGGGCATGGGAGCTGCAGTTTGGAGCTGGTTTCTTGTCGGTTCAGAAGGCAACGTTAGACACTGGAGCCTGCTTGCTAGGCGCCGCTTCCGTCCTTCAGTGCCATGGTGTTTTGCTGTTTCGGAATCGCCCGCTGGAAGGTCGCTGTGGAGCTGTTTTGAGGGCATGGGAGCTGCACTTTGGAGCTGGTTTCTTGTCGGTTCAGAAAGCAACGTTAGGCACTGGAGCCTGCTTGCTAGGCGCTACTTCCGTCCTTCAGTGCCATGGTGGTTTGCTGTTTCGGAATCGCTTGCTAGAACTTCGCTGTGGAGCTGTTTTGGGGGCATGGGAGCTGCACTTTGGAGCTGGTTTCTTGTCGGTTCAGAAGACAACGTTAAGCAGTGGAGCTTGCTTGCTAGGCGCCGCTTCCGTCCTTCAGTACCATGGTGTTTTGCTCTTTCGGAATCGCCCGCTAGAACTTCGCTGTGGGGCTGTCGACAGACAGACAGACAGACAGACAGACAGGCAGGCAGACAGACAGACAGACAGACATTGAGACACAGACAGACAGACACAGGCAGACAGACAGACAGACAGGGTTTCTTGTTGGCTCAGAAGGCAACGTTAGGCACTGGAGCCTGCTTGTTAGGCGCCGCTTCCGTGCTTCAGTGCCATGGTGTTTTGCTGTTTCGGAATGGGAGCTGCACTTTGGAGCTGGTTTCTTGTCGGCTCAGAAGGCAACGTTAGGCACTGGAGCCTGCTTGCTAGGCGCCGCTTCCGTCCTTCAGTGCCATGGTGTTTTGCTGTTTCGGAATCGCCCGCTAGAACTTCGTAGTGGAGCTGTTTTGAGGGCATGGGAGCTGCAGCTGTTTCTTGTCGGTTTTGCTGTTTCGGAATCGCCCGCTAGAACTTCGTAGTGGAGCTGTTTTGAGGGCATGGGAGCTGCACTTTGGAGCTAGTTTCTTGTCGGTTCAGAAGGCAACGTTAGGCACTGGAGCCTGCTTGCTAGGCGCCGCTTCCGTCCTTCAGTGCCATGGTGTTTTGCTGTTTCGGAATCGCCCGCTAGAACTTCGTAGTGGAGCTGTTTTGAGGGCATGGGAGCTGCAGTTTGGAGCTGGTTTCTTGTCGGTTCAGAAGGCAACGTTAGGCACTGGAGCCTGCTTGCTAGGCGCCGCTTCCGTCCTTCAGTGCCATGGTGTTTTGCTGTTTCGGAATCGACCGCTAGAACTTCGCTGCTGTTTCGGAATCGCCCGCTAGAACTTCGCTGTGGAGCTGTTTTGAGGGCATGGGAGCTGCAGTTTGGAGCTGGTTTCTTGTCGGTTCAGAAGGCAACGTTAGGCACTGGAGCCTGCTTGCTAGGCGCCGCTTCCGTCCTTCAGTGCCATGGTGTTTTGCTGTTTCGGAATCGCCCGCTAGAAGGTCGCTGTGGAGCTGTTTTGAGGGCATGGGAGCTGCACTTTGGAGCTGGTTTCTTGTCGGTTCAGAAGGCAATGTTAGGCACTGGAGCCTGCTTGCTAGGCGCCGCTTCCGTCCTTCCGTGCCATAGTGTTTTGCTGTTTCGGAATCGCTTGCTAGAACTTCGCTGTGGAGCTGTTTTGAGGGCATGGGCGCTGCACTTTGGAGCTGGTTTCTTGTCGGTTCAGAAGTCAACGTTAGGCACTGGAGCCTGCTTGCTAGGCGCCGCTTCCGTCCTTCAGTGCCATGGTGTTTTGCTGTTTCGGAATCGCCCTCTGGGAGGTCGCTGCGGAGCTGTTTTGAGGGCATGGGAGCTGCACTTTGGAGCTGGTTTCTTGTCGGTTCAGAAGGCAACGTTAGGCACTGGAGCCTGCTTGCTAGGCGCCGCTTCCGTCCTTCAGTGCCATGGTGTTTTGCTGTTTCGGAATCGACCGCTAGAACTTCGCTGCTGTTTCGGAATCGCCCGCTAGAACTTCGCTGTGGAGCTGTTTTGAGGGCATGGGAGCTGCACTTTGGAGCTGGTTTCTTGTCGGTTCAGAAGGCAACGTTAGACACTGGAGCCTGCTTGCTAGGCGCCGCTTCCGTCCTTCAGTGCCATGGTGTTTTGCTGTTTCGGAATCGCCCGCTGGGAGGTCGCTGTGGAGCTGTTTTGAGGGCATGGGAGCTGCACTTTGGAGCTGGTTTCTTGTCGGTTCAGAAGGCAACGTTAGGCACTGGAGCCTGCTTGCTAGGCGCCGCTTCCGTCCTTCAGTGCCATGGTGGTTTGCTGTTTCGGAATCGCTTGCTAGAACTTCGCTGTGGAGCTGTTTTGGGGGCATGGGAGCTGCACTTTGGAGCTGGTTTCTTGTCGGTTCAGAAGGCAACGTTAAGCAGTGGAGCTTGCTTGCTAGGCGCCGCTTCCGTCCTTCAGTACCATGGTGTTTTGCTCTTTCGGAATCGCCCGCTAGAACTTCGCTGTGGGGCTGTCGACAGACAGACAGACAGACAGACAGACACAGGCAGACAGACAGACAGACAGACAGGGTTTCTTGTCGGCTCAGAAGGCAACGTTAGGCACTGGAGCCTGCTTGTTAGGCGCCGCTTCCGTGCTTCAGTGCCATGGTGTTTTGCTGTTTCGGAATGGGAGCTGCACTTTGGAGCTGGTTTCTTGTCGGCTCAGAAGGCAACGTTAGGCACTGGAGCCTGCTTGCTAGGCGCCGCTTCCGTCCTTCAGTGCCATGGTGTTTTGCTGTTTCGCAACCGCCCGCTGGGAGGCCGCTGTGGAACTGTTTTGAGGGCATGGGAGCTGCAGTTTGGAGCTGGTTTCTTGTCGGTTCAGAAGGCAACGTTAGGCACTGGAGCCTGCTTGCTAGGCGCCGCTTCCGTCCTTCAGTGCCATGGTGCTTTGCTGTTTCGGAATCGCCCGCTAGAACTTCGTAGTGGAGCTGTTTTGAGGGCATGGGAGCTGCAGTTTGGAGCTGGTTTCTTGTCGGTTCAGAAGGCAATGTTAGGCACTGGAGCCTGCTTGCTAGGCGCCGCTTCCGTCCTTCAGTGCCATGGTGTTTTGCTGTTTCGGAATCGCCCGCTAGAATTTCGCTGTGGAGCTGTTTTGAAGGCATGGGAGCTGCAGTTTGGAGCTGGTTTCTTGTCGGTTCAGAAGGCAACGTTAGGCACTGGAGCCTGCTTGCTAGGCGCCGCTTCCGTCCTTCAGTGCCATGGTGTTTTGCTGTTTCGGAATCGCTTGCTAGAACTTCGCTGTGGAGCTGTTTTGAAGGCATGGGCGCTGCAGTTTGGAGCTGGTTTCTTGTCGGTTCAGAAGGCAACGTTAGGCACTGGAGCCTGCTTGCTAGGCGCCGCTTCCGTCCTTCAGTGCCATGGTGTTTTGCTGTTTCGGAATCGCCCGCTCAAACTTCGCTGTGGAGCTGTTTTGAGGGCATGGGAGCTGCACTTTGGAGCTGGTTTCTTGTCGGTTCAGAAGGCAACGTTAGGCACTGGAGCCTGCTTGCTAGGCGCCGCTTCCGTCCTTCAGTGCCATGGTGTTTTGCTGTTTTGGAATACGAGCTGCACTTTGGAGCTGGTTTCCTGTCGGTTCAAAAGGCAACGTTAGGCAGTGGAGCCTGCTTGCTAGGCGCCGCTTCCGTCCTTCAGTGCCATAGTGTTTTGCTGTTTCGGAATGGAACTTCGCTGTGGATCTGTTTTGAGGGCATGGGAGCTGCACTTTGGAGCTGGTTTCTTGTCGGTTCAGAAGGCAACGTTAAGCAGTGGAGCTTGCTTGCTAGGCGCCGCTTCCAACGTTAGGCACTGGAGCCTGCTTGCTAGGCGCCGCTTCCGTCCTTCAGTGCCATAGTGTTTTGCTGTTTCGGAATCGCCCGCTAGAACTTCGTAGTGGAGCTGTTTTGAGGGCATGGGAGCTGCACTTTGGAGCTGGTTTCTTGTCGGTTCAGAAGGCAACGTTAGGCACTGGAGCCTGCTTGCTAGGCGCCGCTTCCGTCCTTCAGTGCCATGGTGTTTTGCTGTTTCGGAATCGCCCGCTCAAACTTCGCTGTGGAGCTGTTTTGAGGGCATGGGAGCTGCACTTTGGAGCTGGTTTCTTGTCGGTTCAGAAGGCAACGTTAGGCCGTGGAGCCTGCTTGCTAGGCGCCGCTTCTGTCCTTCAGTGCCATGGTGTTTTGCTGTTTCGGAATCGCCCGCTGGAACTTCGCTGTGGAGCTGTTTTGAAGGCATGGGAGCTGCACTTTGGAGCTGGTTTCTTGTCGGTTTGAAGGCAACGTTAGGCAGTGGAGCCTGCTTGCTAGGCGCCGCTTCCGTCCTTCAGTGTCATGGTGTTTTGCTGCTTCGGAATCGTTCGCTAGAACTTCGCTGTGAAACTGTTTTGAGGGCACGGGAGCTGCACTTTGGAGCTGGTTTCTTGTCGGTTCAGAAGTTAGGCACTGGAGCCTGCTTGCTAGGCGCCGCTTCTGTCCTTCAGTGCCATGGTGTTTTGCTGTTTCGGAATCGCCCGCTAGAACTTCGCTGTGGGGCTGTTTTGAGGGCATGGGAGCTGCACTTTGGAACTGGTTTCTTGTCGGTTCAGAAGGCAACGTTACGCACTGGAGCCTGCTTGCTAGGCGCCGTTTCTGTCCTTCATAGAAATAAAATCATAAAATACATTGGCATACATTGTCATTCTAATATATCTATAAATTTGTACCCCGGACTGAGGCAAAAACCAACGTAAGAAAGCTTCTCCTTGCTGCCATCACTGGAATGAATAGCTGCCATGACCTTCCAGGTCCAAGCTCCTCTTCTCTGGGGTCGGCGGCAGGGGGCGTTAGCCCTTAAATTTAACATAACCATGGAAAATCACCATGCTATTAATAGGTAAACCCAGGTAAACCATCTTTTTTTCTATGGGCCATGGCTTAACCATGGCGAACTGTTAGTCATAACCAGGCCGGGTAACCGATTTTCCCCAGAAAAAATCACCATGGCCGAGGCACCGGATCCATCTCCTCCTCCGAAGAGGACTCCGACACCGACGACGCGGAGCTGCTGGAGGTGTCGCTCTCGGAGTCGCTGTCGGAGGAGTCACTGTCCTCCACTGCCAACAGGGCTGGCAAAGTGACAAACGGTGATAGTGATACACTAACTTCACGAAATTCACTAAAGCATTACTATATAGATTCATGATTCATCATGATTCATCTATATTGATGAAATTCACTCAATGTTCTTAGGATGTCCTAGGTCCTAGGATGCATTGAGTCTGTCTCTCTGTCCGACACGGCTCGCGCAACCGGATACCACTGTTTTGGGCAACATGACTGAGATGGAATCGAAACGCATCCTCCCCAGCTATCCTCCCCGGCTGTGGGGGCCGACACAGGAGGGGCCGAAACAGGAGGGGCTGAAGCAGACTCACCAATAGGTTCCTTGGTTGTTTCTTCCTCACGTCCGTATCGAGACATGCAATCTACATGGATTTAAAATTTCAACCGCAAAAAACAATCACAAGCGGATAGTCCCTGCCCGCACTGTCATCCAATATCGTAACATGTCATCAAATTGTCATGGAGTACATGGCACTTCTTCGTCTTTTTCTCAAAGGGTTCCACTTCCAACAAGAACAACATCACTGCGTCTATGTCCTTCAACTGCATCGGTAGATGGCACATGTCCTCTGCTTGTTTCATGTTACAAAGTTGCTCTAGAACAGCGCCGGTGATCTTGTGTCATGTACAAACTTCCGATGATTGGGGAGCTGTCATGAAATAAAAGGAACCACAGTTGTGGGGCGTAAAAGTGGAAACCCAATAACAACGTGCCTCCATCTCAACATCAGGTTCGGCCTGGGTCGAGCAAATCATGATGTCATGATATCTCGTTGATATACAATGATAATCCATGATATCATGATTTGCGAAGTGACTAGAGAAATTGAAGCTGGTTTCGAGTGTCAGCTGTGCAAAACAGCTCACATCGAACAGCTGACACATCATGTGACACATCTGTGAAATTATGGGAATGTCAGGGTGATGTCAGGGTGATGTCAGGGTATGCTTGGGGGTTTCAATCAGTCGATCATCAGGCAGATCAACTTCAAGCTGAGGAGCCACTGCAGGCCTCAAGCGTCTGCGCTTTGGCGCGGGTTCTGACATGGCTCAGAGTGGAACTCACGAGCCAGGCAGCCAGGTATCGCGAGCGCTATCACGTGGATAGCCGCATTTAAGCTATTTACAACCCTGAGGATGACCCTCCGAGCCAAACATTCTGGGCATGGGCCAAGTCCAGCATCCTGAAGTCTCCACCCGCAGATGCGAATCACTACATACAAAACCATACAAAAAACCATCAAAAACCACAATGATCATCATTGATCAACATTGTGAATCTTCAACTGATGCACACATGCACATGCTGTGCGAAAACGCTGGGCAAATGGCTCTTCAAAGATGCCTGGTCGAAGTGAATCTGCACCTCTTGCTGGCCATTTGGGAAGACCTTCCAGCACCAAATTCTTTGACGATTTCTGGACGGTTGCCAGCATAGACTCATGGAAAAATGGGTGCTAGGCATCAGCAACATTTCGGAGCATCATCAGGTCACACCAGCTCTCACCCTTTTTGATCGTCTCCGTTCAGCTGTTGCACTAGCTCTTCACCTGTGAGCACAGCATTGTGTTTGAGATGATTGAATCATTGAAACTGATTTGTGGGGCATTGACCCTTCCCAACAATAAAGAACGGATAAAGAATGGATAAGAATGGAACAGGCTGCTGCCAGCTCGGCAAGTCCACGTCAACTATGGCTGGTCTCCCACCGAAAAACTTTCTTGTTGCATGCCCGTGGATGTACTTGGCTAAAGTCGAACCCAATTCAATGGTCAGGCTAATCTGAACCAATGCACCCAATTGCAGTTGCCAAAGAACCAATCGAAATCATGATATGACACTGTGATAACTTTGATAACATTGTGCAGCTTGAGGGAAAAGCTTCACTGCCTGGGAAGGCTTTCGGAAAACCACGCGATTCATCATCCACGCTCGCCTCCCAGCAGTGCACATAAATTGGATTCATAGAACTTCATAGAACATGGGAAAAACTCTTGCGGCATGATGCAGCATGAAGGAATATGGGACATGAGTGTCGAACTCATACAGAGTTATCCCGCTTCGCTCACCTTTTCTATTGAACATTAGCCTAGTGCTCACGGCACTGCGAGATTTTGCACAAATTCAGCCCATCACCAAAGGCAGCAAACCCTCTGGATGTCTTTGTAGCATCAGGGGCCTGGTAGGGCAGGGCAAAGTAATTGGCCATCATTCTACCCTCTCCACAGCAGGCATGCCGGGCCACCAAGTGCGTGGGCACGATACCAAGTAGGTATGGCCTTTGGAAATGCACTGCTTTGGGGCGAGGCGGGGCTTGGGCTTGGCACCTGTCACTCGACGGGGTGGCTTGAAACTTTGCGTCTCTCTGGGCTCCGGAGGCGGCCCTGGAGCTTTCAAATCCTGTTGACGGAGAAGGCTCCAGTGGCCAAGCCGTGGCTTGTGGGCCCGGGCCGGACTTTTGGATCTGGCTTTGGCACTTGGTTTGCTTGGTTTGCTTGGTTTGGACTTGGCTTCCACCGCAACCTGCACTGGTTGCTTTGTCATAGATGCACCACAATTCGGACAGAAGTTGGCGTCAGCTGGAACCATGGCACCACACTTGGAGCAAGTGACCTCAGAGGGAACCGCCCGTAGAGCCTCAGTTCTAAGAGTTGCATCACCTGTCGATGCCAAACAGGGCTCCATGGGTTGTGTGGCCAGGGTCACGGCCACAGGCTCTGTGGCTTGTGCCTCTGGAGCCGGCTCTCGCCATGGCGGGGACTGTGGAAGTTGCCGCTCATCTGTCTGTGTCGGCTTAACCAGCTGTCCAGGTCCTTCAGCAACTCCTCGAGGAACTCCAAGGTCTTGTAGGCCTCGTCCTTCCGGAACTTCCTCATCTACCCAGATCATCGCTTTTTTGAACTCCTCACTCTCTCGCGGCTCCGCCAGCACCCGGCGACCATAGGGCCGGAAGGAACGGTCGGAGGGCACCTCCACCTGGTGTTTGATCAGGGCATCGACTTGTGAACCGCCAAAGGTTGCAGCCCAGGCACCTGGCAGTTGACGAACATACCACCGGTTCTCTGTCTCGTGCCGAATCGCTTCCTTCCACCAAGCATCCGCTGGCGCTAAGTCAACATCTGGTTGGTACCAGCCACAGCTGCAGCTACATGCGGAGGGGTGGACCATAGCGCAGGGTCACAACGCTCGCCCAGTTTGGAATCTAAGCTTGTTCAAAGGTGCCATCAGGCAACATGATCAGCAAAAGTCTGAGTTTGGCAGCACATCTCCACGCTGGCATTGGAATCGTCCATCCCTCTCGATTCAGTTTATCACTCGTAGGAAATGGTTTCATCCAGTATCAAGTTAACAATCAACAAATAGTACAAAATATTCAAGAAGTCAAGAAATGTTTAATGTTGATCTATACATTACATATACTCTATATATATATATATGATACAGTATTCATCATTATTCATCCGTATCGATCTGTAACTCTTGCTGCGACCTGCCTGGTCGACCTTGATGTGTGCATTTGGAGTTGTGAGGCTCGGCTTCCTGCTCACAGGGACATGATGTTGGCGGGAAAGGTACATTGAATGAAGGGAGTGATACTGAGGGGTTTTGGAGGAGGTATCATATGTGTAAATATGTGTGTATATATATAATTATATACATATATAAATATCAAATGTTTTCAAATATATAGTAATGTAGAATATGTATATATATAGGAAATGGTTCTATGGCTTGGCCAGGGGACGAGAGCAACAAATGGTTATCGCTAAGTTGTCGCTAAGGTTATCGCTAAATAACCCCTCCAACACATGACATTGTTGTAAGGAAATTTGCCACAAAAACGACAGACAGAGAGAGATAGAGAGAGAGAGAGAAAAAAAAAAACGAAAAAAGCAAGCGAGAGAGAGAGAGAGAAAGAGAGAGAGAGAGAGTTGGATGCCAAATGATATGGTAACTGCAGGAAACAGGGCACAAGTTGAAATTCCATCATCGGTTTTGCCCGTTCTGTGAATGTGCACAACAGTATTTGCTTGGTTTACGCCAAGTTTCATGGACTGTCGTGTATGGTCCCAGGTTATCGCTTTTGGGGGGGCCCTATCGCTTTACAGTGTTTTGTGCACATCTCTGACAAAAAAACTCCTGCAATAAAGTGGTCTTCGACCATTTTGACCGTGACTCATATGTGGGCACGTGTCATCTCGAGCAACCCCAAGACTTTGTCTCAAGTCTTGGGTGCATTCGGGCTGCCCTGCTTCTTTTTCTCTCAAACAGCTACTGGTCACAATTGGGTACCAAAAATGTGGCCTGATACGTTAGATGCAAAAATGGAGATGAAAATAAAATGACCAAAATTTACCCTCCTGGGTCTTAAATTTCACCCATGCCCATACCCAAATCGCACGGGTTTGCATAATCCAACGGCACTGGCCTCAGTTCTTGGCCATCCAACCGACAGCAGTCCGACAGGAGGCTCTCACCATGACCCTGTCTGTTTCTGCCTGTGCCTCCTTTCCAGTGGTCACATTGGATTCCTTTTCCACTACAAAAATATACAATCACAGAGTCTGGAGAATAGTTCTGTGACCAACATTATTTAATCATGCATCTATATTGAGGGCTGTTTAGAGTGGTTTCACTGCTTGACATTTGCTTCTATTCACTTGGACCAGTCAGAAAGGCGTAAAAGGCATGCAGCGGCATGGCAACAATAAGGACATCATGACATCAATTCTCTTGGTCTTTTGGATGATGAGGACACTGGCACAGCCCCAGCCTCTGTTTGCAATCTACCACCACATGGCAGGGGCTCAGGGGCCTGTGGTTGATGCACAAAAAAGACATCAGTGGCGTTATCAGTGAAACCTCTGTGAAAGTAGGTCCAGCCTCCCGCGACTCTGTGATTGGAACCTCAAGGGGAATGATTCCATAACTTTGTACCCCAGTCATCCACAGTCTACAAATATGGTGGTGTCAAAGAACATCCAGCTTGCGACATCGAATCTTTTTGAGTCGCAATGGATGCAGACAATATCCACATTGCTGATACTCAGCTGATCAAAACGCCAGAAGCTGCACGGCCAGGAATGAAAAGCCTGCAACACATCAGCTTGGACCGTTCAATATCAATCTAGCCTGTCCGCAGCTGCTGACATTGGCTGACATCATTTTGGCCATCGTCAGGCCAAATTTTCCCTGACCTGTGGTACTCTTAACCACGCCACCAGATGAGGCCCGAAACAACCCCAGGTGTTCACAGACCGCACCAAGCACTAGATCCAAATGAGATCAAACAAGTGTTGTTACAACGTTGGGCTAGTCACGGCTAGTCACAACTTGTTTGAAGCTCAGGCCAGCATCCACCAACTCCATGAGCACTTTCAGTGCTTCCAGCTCAAGCACCGCGGCCCATGCCAGGCATTCCACGTCCCATGCCTAGCAGCTATGCAAACATCAAATTACATCACCGTATTCCACGCCGTATTTCACTGTAATATCTGTAACATCTGTGATATCTGTGATGCAGCTTGAGGATGTGAAGACAAGAGACATCCTGACCCGAGCCTGGCATGCCTGGAGGGGGCATCCCTGGAGGCATTCCTGGCATGCCTGCGATGTCACAATAGGTCTGATGGGGTACACGGTATAATACGGTATAGCATGGTATGGCATGGTATACCCCAAATTGTGCAGTTTCAATGGGGAAAACTATCATCAACTAATCAACATCAATCAACATCAATCAACAATTAAATGTGGGGGGTACCCGATTTTCAGACAATGACCCAACAGTCATCATTGGACGTCCAAGGCTCGCTGCTACTGGGCAAAGCCGCACAGCCGCCAACTTCTTTTCTAAAGCAATTCTCGCTAGAGTTGGAGTCCATGAATCAGCCCCGAACAGCGAAACATGTGAAACACTTTTCATGAAGTCTGTTGGTGTCTGCATCAAGCTGACCTGGGCTGACTGATGATCCCCTGTGAAACTTGCAGCAAATTGTCTGTACACTTTATCTTCATGAGACTCGTGGCTCCTATGCTTCACTGGTGAAAAACAAGTAGCACATCTCAGGTACTAGTAGGCGTTGCGTCTTTCTGTTTCGATCGTGCCTGTCCACAATGGCCATGAAGAAGCAACAAGGGGCTAAGTTCTCCAGACTGTGCTTCAACAATGCTAACTGTTAAGCTGCTTGTACCTTGTGATATCTCAAAACCTGTCAATGTTTACAAAATAGAAATACCATCTGGTTATGACTAACATAGCCATGGAAAATCACCATTTCTAATAGGTAAACCATCTATTTCTATGGGCCATCTATACCATGGCTATGTTAGTCATAACCAGAGGGTAAACCATACGCGTTCTCTCTGCGAGCCTTCTCCCACCATCGCGTCACCACTCCCACCATTCGCTCGCCCACTGCTTTAAGCTGTGGAGGCACGTTTTGTTCAACCATACCTCGGTTTGAGATTTTTGAATCGGCAAGAACTATCATTTCTAGACTGCGGCTATCCTTTCTGGGAGATTTCAGAAAATTACAATTTGGAACTAGGATGCGTTTGCATGCGTTTGCATGCGTTTGCTATGTTTGCTGAACAAACCATACAAATGCAAGCAACTTTTGAGCCACGTCGATTGCAACCACTCCACGCCACACGTCCTGAATATGCTTCACGGTGGCTGGGGCTACAAGGCTGCAGGCTCTGGTACTGATCTCTGACAGTCGGTCCTTGACATCTTCAACTTCCCATCTTGCATAGTAAAGCTGTCGCATGAGATCACGTTGAACATAGTTCCTTCGTTGATGTCTGAACAAGACGCCAGGAAGGATTCTGCAAACATGGTACGTAATATGAAGAAACTCTTCCTCAGACTTGTACTCTCTTAGAGAGACCTTCACCAAACGGTCAACTATCAGAAAGTCTTGGTGGCAGTTTAGCGGCCACAGGGCACATCCAGCGACATTGTCACGCTCTCCAGGAGAACCTGCTTTCAGGACTAAATGGAACGCATTTCCCAATTGGTGTTTCGAATGGCCTGTCTGTTTCACTGCTTTCGGTTGTCTGGTTTCACAACTGCAGAAGACATGCAGCGGTTCACCTTGTCTGGAAGAACCACAATATGCCATGTACTCAGCACTCTTGTCTCCTGGGTCCAGACCAATGGGGTGAATGCTTTGCAAAGTCCAAGGATGGTGAGAACAAAAGGGGTCATTTGAATTCATTTGAGACATTCATGAGCCAGGAGATTCTCTCTAAATGGGAGAAATGGTTATGTTGTCCAGGAGTGCAAATGCAGAAACATGGCGATTGAGGGAGTCAGGTCGAAGAAGACAGTCTGTTTTGTCACGACGAGACGAAAACTGGTCCAAAAAGAAGTGGTGAACACCTCTTCAACACTAAACACTTGCACTCTAGCATGTCAAGAGAGGAGCAAATTCTCACTTTCCGGAAATTCCTTGCATTTATAGAGACGCTGACTTCAATATATCCTCTGCAATTCTCAATCTGTCCCCTTTGATCTTTGGAAACACCTGGGGACAAAGGCATAATACTCCCTCCTTTGGGCACATTGGCGCAGGCGGCACAGGGGAACGCATTTCGATGGTTCTTACCTGCCAGCTCAGAAGCGACCAGCAGCAGGTAGACAGGAATAGACGTGACATGACTACGAGAGTTGAGATGCCATCCCAACCAACAGTACTACGGTGGGTAGTAGCTAACATAGACCCTGAGAATCACTCATCCAAAGAGGAAAGTAGCCTTCCAACCTCGGCAGGGTCTATGAGTGGTTTATGTTAGTTGGTTCAATCCCTCCAGCGCCTTGCCCTTCACCACAGAGGCAAAGCTGCTGCCATCGCTCCAAGGGCTGATGTCCAAATCCATGGCACCAGTTTCCTGTGGCGAGGAGTACCCGAGTACCCAACACGCATGCCCTGGGGCCCAGTGTTGGTCAGGTGCCCAGCCTCCCAGTAGAAGGCCATCAGAGAGTTGGGATCTTTCCAGTCGTCGCTTTCCAAGGATTGCCCAAGTAGTTCCAGGGAGATCTCGCCTAGGACTTGCTCGAAGATTGGTTGTTTGGCTGTAGATGGTGCCTCACAAGAGCATGCTGAGCTACCACAATCGCATGGTCAGTGACACAACATGCCATAACATGCCACAACATGCCATAACCACCAATGTCTGACGACCAATGTCTGCCATTCCAGTGGATTTCACATCGATCTTTACCAACTGGGGCCTTGTTTTGTATGAGCGAGATCGGAGCTCTGTCTTCACCTCCTGCTTCATCATCGGCATCGGTGTAGAAGCATGGCTGCCAGCACCTTCGCCGCACAAAGCTGACAGAACCGCAGTAGGGCAGCCACCCAGTGTTGCCAACCACCTTAGTTTTAGTGTGTTTTTGCTGAAGCAATAACTCACAAAATACAACCTGTCACTGCTGAAGCGTTGCCACGGTTTGCACAATCTAGCTGACAGAGAACAAGTCTAAAAGCAGCAGGTTTCGTGTTTGCTTCTCAGCGACGAAGTCTGTTGAGTACTGCCATCCGAGTTCGTCTGTCTCACCATCCACAGGGCAGGTACTCCTGGGGCAAGGCTAGATGTACGCAGCTCCGTCTGTAAGGAATTCAAACAAAATCAGAGAGCATCACCCAGCACTGAAAATATCACGAATTATATTCACTGGAATATCTTGTCTCAATATTTGAATGTCTCAAGATGTCTCAAGTAGATTTGGAGCTTCAAATGTGAAAACATCAGTGCATCTGTGGCTCCAGGTGCACTTTCGGCGCATTCCCAAGAAGTCCACAGCCTCAACGGGTGGGATGTCGCTCACCTGAGCTGCCCAGGTGCCGACAGAGTTACTGGTGAGTTACTGACGGACAGTTGATGATGTTGATGTTTGACATCTTTGCTTCCTAGACTGTAATATGTTAATATATGTTGATATATGTTGGATGTTCATTCTGTTGCAAGGACATTGCAGGTATCTCTTGAAATTCTGTTGAAACGCTTTTAGACATGGCACTGCAATCTTTCCTTCCTCCTCGCTCTCGGGAATGAAGGGATGTCGGATATATTCGTTGCCTTCCAAGGCGACCCACTTCATCTTGGCAGCACCGTCATGGGGCCAATAGGGTGCCTTCCAGTGGTACCTGAAAAGGTTGGTGCGCCGCTCAAGTTCCCACATGGAGAGCTCCTTCAGCACCTTAGGTACTTCTCCAAGGACACAAGAGACTGTAACTGTAGCATACTACAGCCCTCATACTAGTGTCTATATATAGAGGTGTACTGTAAGTGATTGTAAGTATGATATATGATGATATAATATGAAATAGGTTTATAGTTTTCTAATTACAATATTTCAAGAACAGGACCTTATTCGGCTGTCTCTTCGGCTGTCTTTGCAAAAAGAGGCACTTCATCCGGTGAAATCATGGACGCAGTGCGCACCAGCTTTTGACTGGCTGGCTTTGGCTTTTCCACCGGGCTTTGCGACGTCTTGGCCTCAGGGCTCAACACTTCATCCTCGTAGATGCCAAAGAGATCTGCACCAACCTCTGCGGCGATCAGTTACGATCACAGGCTTTGCCAAACGTTCATCCATTTTCAAATGCCATGTTGATCTGCATCATTCTGCATCGCAGAGATTGCAAAGTGATGCAGGAAAGCGACAAAATATGTGGCGCTTTTTTGGAGCAGTCCCAGGTCAGAGAATTCGAAAACCCGCATATCAAGCGTCTTGACATCCTGAAGCAACGAAATGTCCATCTGGGAAGCTCGCTTGCATTGCATGAGCGCATTGAGAGTTGAAATCAGGATTGAAAAATTGAGAAGTTCAAGTTCAAAAGTCTTGCCTTCCCATCAAAGTCCAGTGCTTCCTTGAAGGTAACCAGCACAGGATAGGTGTGGGTGTCGGCATTCTCTTCAAGCCTCAAGCCTCAAAATCGAACATAGAAGTGTCTTTAAGTGAAGCAGTTTGCTGCGTTTGCAGTTCTTTCACACTGCCAATTTGATACTTGCCAGCTCATGCCATTTCTACATATTTTCAGCCAATGACGTGGCACGTTTTCTGCTTTCAATTTGAACCAGCTTAAGGAAATCTTTCCCTTGCCAGGAGACTCGCAATTTGTATCCACTTGAAGGCGCAGGAGACTTCGACACCAAGGACGTTGGAATAGAAGCACAAGCGATTGTTGGTGATAAAAACCTTACCTGCGATGCGATGTATTCCCCCGGTCACGAATCTCATCAATTGTTTCAGGGTGGTACAAATCGAATCAAATAGAGCAGAACTTCAAAACGAAGTTCAGTGGCTGATGGAATTTGGGCAAAACATGGCAAAACTCTCAGCGTGATGTCAGACCATGCCAGACCTGGATGTCGAAAGTTTCGTACTTTCACAGATCCAGGAAAGGACCGGATGAGGATTTCCTTTTCCAGGTGGTTGGAAAAGATCCGATCGAATTCGCCAGCCTGTAGCTGCTGTAGCTTGTCCGGCGTGCAAAAGCATGTGACTATTGGGGTTACTGGGGGTTGAGAAAGTTTGAGAAACCATCAGATACTTGGCAGCACGTGGATACAAAATGATACTTAAATGCTTTGATTTCGTTGTTGCATATCACAAAGTATCACCAAATATCACCAAAGTATCCCAAAGTATCACACAGATATCAAAATATCGCAAGATATCACAGATATATGGCAGTGTGTCAAAACCTTGTAGCCCTGGTGAACATCAAAATAGCTGGTAAATGGATGTTCATCCCACTAAAAATTGTATCTATAGGTATTGATCCATACCCATATCTCACAGTTCCATTTGAACTTCGCATCGTTTTTTTCGGGAACTTTGACCCGGGCCATCTCGGGCCCCAGCTTCACGGCCACCAAGACCACCAGCCACTAGGCCCAGCTCACGTTCAATGCGCTCTGCGCGGGCCTCGCTTTTTTCGCCACCTCCAGGGATGAAACCTCCCTGGGATCCAGGGCTGGGTCTTGGATACAGTTCCACCAGGTGTCTACGAGTAAAAACATATATAATATGATATAACATTATATAACCAATATAACCATAACATACTATAACCAAGATAATTGCAAGAAATTGCCCGTGTAGCCCACAATTTCCACGGCCTTCCCCTCGAAGCCACCGCTCCAGAGCAGCCAGGTGCTGCTCTGCAGCTCGGAGATGCTGCAGTGGCATATCATCGTCATTCCCATCCTGGTCCCATCAACAAAATAGCGACCGTAAATGGAATGCCAATCGGTCCTTCAACTCAACGACTCAAAATTTGGAGGTTTTGAATGGTTTTGATCTATCCCAGTTCCAGTTCTTGATGGCTGGGATCATTATGGTGAATGAAAATCTCAACTCTTCTAGTTGAAGGTTGCAGGATGGGCGCACCAATGAACCTCAAAGGCGGCCCTGGCCTGCGCAAGCTTTCGCACAATGGCCGCGCATCGTGAAAGCTCCCCCGCCCGCAATCGCACACACTGGTCTCGTGCCCGGGTCAGCACCTCGTCATGTGGCGATAAAAAGCTCTGAAAACTCTGGCAGATTCATCATGTGATGAGGCATTGATTCATTGATTCATTGACATTGATTCACATTGATTCACATTGATTCACATTCACATAAATTAACTTAGGTCCTGGACAAATCATAGTGCCAAGTCACCTTCGAAGCACGGCGGCGCTCAGCAGAAATTCCGCAGAGCTGGTCGCACACCCAGCCCAAGCACCTGGAGCTGAGATCAACTTGGCGCAGAAGATCCTAACTGAATGGGCGTCTTAACGGGAAAATAATGGGAAAATCATCATCCACAAATGGTGGATTGTTCGATTGCCATGTTTATCAGAGGGTACAACATCATACAATAATCATCAATAATCTACAATAATACATCTTGTACAATCATCATCACATCCAGTCCAAAAATGGTGCATTTCGTGGAGTCTGATGCCACCCACAGATCTCAGATGTCTTGATCAAGGCACTGCAAGGGTGAACGACCGCCACGACCGCCATCCGCCATCAGGATTTCAGCAGCAAAATTCAAAAGGCAGCGATGAAAAAGGCGTCTGCGAGAGTTTATGTGATTCCTTGCGATGCCTTAAAGCCACTCTCTTGACATTTACATAACTGATCATAACTGATATTGTATGATATAATTTATAATCCATTATTTTCGTACATCCGCATCTCATGATCCAAAATGAAGATGCCCCAAGACTAGCGTTGAGCCTGGTGAGTGCGGCCAATCATTTCGATTTCAGAAACCACTAGTCACCAGAGTCACTAGAGGAATTTCTGGGAATGTTGCAGGCCCCGCCACTGGAAGAGTTGCCCTCATGCCACTGAAAACAAAGATAAACAAAGTGCATCGACTCACAAAAGGGGCCATGATGGGCCATGTGCAGTGAACAAACATGAACAAACATCAACAGACTTCCACCAAACATCACCAAACAACCCCTTCCATCACCTTTCACCTAAAGTTGTGACATGGCCTGGTGGCACCATGCCAGGCATTCCTGGTGGCCGGGCAGGAAAGCCAGGAGGCATTCCAGGTGGTGCAGCTAGCAGTGCCCCTCAGCGGGATCGACATGTTGAAATGTGTTGAAAATGTGGTGAAGCTGGGGCCTTTTTTAGCAGCTACACAGATCCCAAAGCAACTCAAACTTCCTCTGTGGCTCAAATCTTTCTATCTTTGCTTGGGATTCAAAATCGGGTTTTCGGCTTCAGAATTGCATCCAAGGTACCACCAGCCTGCACTTTCCAGGCAGTGTTTGGCAACATTCCCAAGTTCACCAAGTGTGGCTTTTCGAGGTACACTGAAATTAGAGATGACATCAAATGACCAGGGAAAGCCAGTCTTACATCACGTGTGCACGCTGTGCACGCTAAACTTCAAATAGTAGGAAGCTGTCGAATAGAATTCCAGCAATCAGGCCAAATGGAGCAATGGCTTCGAAGTGTTGACCCATATTTCCTTTTGTACGAACATTGGCTGTTGCTCATGTCAGTGAGAAACACATGGCACTTCTACATGTTTGATTGCCTTTACCAAGCCCAACAGTACTTTTCCTTTGCCATTTTGCTTTCAGTTTCCCTCTGCGCTCGCCTTCGGCTGCATTTGAATTGCTGCAGGTCCACCCACTCCTCTGACCGGACCAGACAGCCCAGCTGGTGCTGAACTCAAAGGAGCGGCAGGCATTCCGCGACCTGTGCCATGCTGACGCAACTCCAACGCTGGATTTGATCCATCAGAATCAAAAGGATTCAAAAGGGAAAATCAACCGTCAAAATCGTCAAAATGGAAACTTATCACTATGGAAATGAATTCACTGAAATCAAAAGACATGGAAAGTGATCCCATGATGAACCATCATGATCATCATGATCCATGGCGACAGCGCCTGCAACCTGACCACGGCCAGGACCTGGTTGGATGTCTGGCTTCTTGGGCCCTGTAGGTGGCGGCGCCTGCCAAGGGGTCCAGTGATATGGATTCAATCTGGAAAGAAAAAGAAAAAACCATTGAGATCAAAGTATCGGGCTATCCATGAAGCTATCCATCTTGACCATTTCGATATCTTTAAAAATATCAAAGGGATTCAATGGGGCTGGCTTTGCAGTCCCACCTCGGCCATGAGGGATACGATGGTTTCCCCTCGAAGCACTACCTTGGCACTGACAGCAGGGTTTGGGGTGCTGCGATCTGATTTGACCAAAGGACTGCTGGGATTGCGGTGAAGCATGCTGAAACTATGGAAGCACAGAAATGAACATCCTTGCAGGTGGAGTAGCAAACCCAAGCGTGCGCTTCACTTCCTTCTCCTCATCTTTGCCTCAGGTTTTTTAGGAAATCTGTCCCAGCAGCACTCCAGGAGCGAGCCACATCCAAGAAAATCTGTTATAGTCTAGGCTTGGATGCTTTTCCTGGGAAATCCCCGACATGCAAAATGGACCCTGCAAGCCGCTGAAAATGTGCAGACTTCACTTCACCACGTCTTGACATATCTTGACATATCTTGACTGCATAGTCACATGTGATGAATCAAACAACCAAGTTACGGCCCTTAGACTTGATCTTCCTGAACTCTTCACAGTCTGCAAGGACCACATTCATGTACTTGTCGAACCTTGGCTTTTGTTGGCCCACAATAGAAGAGGGATGATCTTGACCTGGCAAACTTTGGGCCTGTTGTGTACAGGAGAAAGGGAACTCAAAGCCGAGATATGCCAAAATAACGTGGTCCCCTCATGACAGGTTTTAGCGTAAAATGCCACAAACTGCAAATGCAGCCGTGTAGCGCCATGAAAGTGCCTTAGCCACGTTCAGTACACGTTCACCATGCTTGACAAGAAGAAAGGTGCTCCAAAAATACACCTAGTTCCACCGTCGCTGAGAAGTTGGCCCACCAGCATCCGGGCATCAGAGATTGTGACACGCACTCTGTAGTCCAGCCATTGGGCCATACGCGTATTGCCTCAGGCACTGATCGTCGTGGTGTCAGAACTATTGAACAAAACCGCAGTCTGACCTCTTCGCAAAAAAAAATCAACCAAACTTTCTGGGAAATGATTGCATTTGACAATGCTCCTCCATTCTAGGAACACTACTGTTCAGCTGTGCAAAATTAACCAAAATGCGTAGCTATATGCAATTTAGTCACGGCCCGACATGGCTCCTAGCACCCAGTGCGCTCTGCACGCGCCAGCGGTGCACGTCTTGAGCCAACGCTGTTTGCAGAGGAGTCAAGTAAATGAAGTGAATGAAGCAATGCTGTCAGGGCTTTGCTTGAACGGGTTGGCAGGTTCCTGAGTGGATCTCATTTGGCAAAACGGAAGCTACCTTCGCAAGCTGCGCAACTTGGGGTGCCGAGGCTGACACCAGAGTCCGAAGCTTGCCACATAGTGACCAGGTTCGAAGCTGCTCGTGGATCTGCCATACGATTTGCCACCGAACTTCAGCGCTTGAAGAGAAATACTCTAGCTGTTGGATTTGAAATTGAGGGTTGCACCAAACAGGGGCAAAAATACATGTAAATGGGCAGCCTTGAAGACCACTGGCGACTGAAACGGCGATGACAGGTCGAATTCAGCTGAGGCCTGCCCACCCAATATGTTCTGCAAATGTTCATTTTAATGTTTTAAGTGCAGTAGCTTGCTTTGCAAGTTGCCATCGATGTCTGATCATGCAGCTACCAACAAAGCCTACCTCATCCGCCAAGTCGTTGAACTCGAGCTGTAGCCTTGGGATACAGATATAGATTATTGTTATGATTATATCATTTCGTTACATATCATTACTACTACTATTATTATAGTTGTTATGGTGCTTCAATCAAAATATCTGTCATTTAGTCTGCATTCTGCGAAATTTGTGGCTGAGACAATTCTTGGCATCCAACTCAAGCAGATGAACAGCCACCAGCCGGATATGAATGCAGCCATCCTGCGATTCTTGTCTCTTGTGTGATGACATGCAGAGGTACCAGGTACCCCTGTCCTCTACCCTCTTTGCGTGCTGCCCCAGGGTGTTCAAGACCTTCAAAGTCAGAAGCTAGGCGGTCCAGCTTGACATATTTGACATCAACGTTTCTTTCGCTCTGTGCTGGCCTCGCAGCTCAATTCCGCGCTTTTCAGCAAACGTTCGGCAAAGGAGAACCGCTCCCTGGCACGGGGCATGGAAGCATTGCCCAGCATCAACGAATATCATGCAGGAGCACAGCCCATGAAAGCTCCACTCTTGCGACAAATCCATACAAATCCAACAAATCCAAAGGCGTCTGACCGAATCTGACCCATGTTGCCTCAAGTTCCTTTGCAATTTTTGGAAAGCCTGTTCTCCTGCAGACGAAAAAAACATGAAAAAAATGCTGCGGAGCTGCCACAGTTGCGAGCTCTTTCCATCAGTCCTCCATCGGCAAAAATGAAGTCGTCCATGCCCGGTGCATGGATTGAGGTGCCATCCTTCAGACATCCATTTGACTCCAGGCCTATGCTGTTGACGCATAAAAACCTATAAAAACCCTCTGAAAATTCTAGAAACATATGTAAATCGGATCATCTTTCTTACAGAATTTTTGGACACCACACTGAATAGTGTACAGAAGTTTCGAAACTTGTCTTCTTATTCTGCTTTCCTAATATAATATAAATATATCTATATCCAAGTTTTATACAGATTTATTGGTTTACCTATATTATAAACCCCTACAGTACAGGTTGGATTAAACCAACTCAACTGAATTACAATTTTCTGTTTGGCCAGGACCACCCTGGTTCTTGCTCTTGTAATCCAGTTTTCGTTCTATTTATTTGCATCCAAAGCTGCAAGAAGTGTCTAGCAAAATCACCCACAAGGAAGAGGCGGATAGATTGCAAGCAAAGGCAAAGACAAAGGTTGACATCAAATCGCAACTGTTGAACAACTCATCTGAGCTACCGTGAATCATCTTGTTATGTTCACTATTCACTAGCTATCCATCTGCACAACATCAAGCAGTTCGGAACGTCGACCACACCCTAACCCCAAACATGACCGAGCTCGTGCCTCGAGAACCAAGCCCAGATTCTTCACTTCCTGGATAACTATGTTGCAAAGCCAAAGAAGGTGTGGCTCACAGCCAAGAAAGGAACGTGCAAAAAAGATGGAAAATGCAAACACACGTCAAAACCGCGAGTTTTTCACAACCGCCAGAACACAGCAAAAAGATCTGTGTGCATCCAAATCATCCAAGACTCTATGTCACAAAGATCAAACTCAATAGCAATTGGCAGGCTGCCAAAATGACACTTGAAGCGTTCATGGCGAACTGCTGCAGGTGGTGGCTCTGGAGGCACTGCACGACGCCAGCCCATGGCAGCAACCACCCCTTCGGCCGCTGCTATCAATGACGCAGTGCGTACGGCCTTTCGTACGGATGTCTGTCGGCATCTTAACTCCAAAGCACAGACATGAAAATGCCTCGCCTCAAGTCGCAGAATGAATCCTTCTTGGCCTCATGTTGAGCTGTCATTGGAATCTTTGATGAGGGAGGCATCATAAAACAAAGATAAACAAAGCACATCACAAAATCTGATTTCGAGGAGCAGGCCACCTGCGGCCTGACAGCAGCAAATGGATACGTACAAAGAAGTCGATCTCAAAATCAGGCAACCTTCAGAAAGTCACAAGAATATACAAGAATAATCGCAGATAAGCCCAGTTGGTATCCCCAACAGAAAAGGTGATAGGAAAGTGTGACAGCAGGCAAAAACCATCAAAAACCTGCACCAAAATCTCCACAGCCAACCAGAACCCATGACACACCAAGACCTTCAGATCCTTCAGAATCACCACACCGAAACGTCCGGAACCCAAACTGGAACCCACACCGGAATCTCGGGTGTCAATTTCTGGAACGGAAACGGACCTGGAACGCGGTAACCTCCGGGAACGAGCCCGGAACCTCGCACCGGAAAACGTGCCGAACCTTTATCTGGGCTGACACCTGTAACGGGGAGTGATGTCGAAGGAACGCTTTGGATCACCCCCTTGCAACACACATTTAAAGACAGGGAGAGGTGGACACTTCGTCCTTGACATTATTGTTGCAAAGATGCTGTGACTAGGAACATGGAAGAGTATGCCTGGGCGGCCCCAATCCCTTCCACAAGAGGGCATGTTCAGTTCCTGCCTTGGGCGGCGGGTGCTCAGAGTACTCTGAGGTTGATAGCACCAATCGCCCCACGGAGTCAAGGTCCACATAGACCTGGTGGGCCACCGTACCACCATAGACATAAGCGCTAAGATTCTTGTTTCTGTCATGCCTGGCAACCTCCAAGCAAACAGCGCAGCCTTGGTGCAACTTGGAAGGCAAACTGGGAAAGTCATCAAAGGCAATGCCTCTGCGAAACGAACATCTTAGCTTGGCACGGTCGCCCTCCAGCCAGAAGTTCCAACTGCAGGATGAGCAAAAAAAAAATGTTTTTAAAAACTCACAGCAGAAATTGTACATATATTATATATTATATACATATACATATATATATATACATCATGTTTCCATTGTCGCCATGTTTAGAACGGTCTGTGCTCCTGCGACTCCTCTAAAGGCTTTGCGCGGCTCAATGGGGCTACCTGGGACAAAGGCTCCGGAAATCTCTGGAATATCTGCCAAAGGCCAAAGATGACCGGATGAAACAAGCCCGGCTCCCTGCCCTACCTCCAACAAACCAGCTCGAAGCCGTCGCAGAGTGAGGGTTGCTAAAGCTTCATGGGCTTGACGTAACACCTGCGCCGGCTGTGCTCTCGATGTGCTTGGGATACCCGTCAATCAAACACGTCAGACATGTCAATGTCCATCTGTGGAGTATACCCCTTGCATGTCTAAAATACAACCAGAGTAGGATTTGCATGCGGAATAGTAATAAAATCAAACATAGAGTGGTCACTGGTCACACACTTGCCTTGCCATGTGCATGCTTCGCGCTAAAAGGAAGGGCCACGGCACTCTATGTTGGAAGGTGACTATACTACCAAGGTTCAGGAGAAATTGGCCACACATTTCAACCAGTTTGAAGTTATCAGGCACCTCGTCCAAGCAGGGCGCCACCCCGCCAAGCTGGACCAGTCGTTGTGGACGTTGGCACGGCAAGGGTGGCAACTTCCCTGCGAATTGAGGGCCTTTGGCACATTGGCAGACTATGAACAGATTTAAATGTACAGAAGGTTCTGCACAGCTTCATGAGTTCAATATCAATATGGAAAGAAGGAGTAATTCTATTTACAGTACGCTCCTCAGACGATTGGTAAAAGACATCCAGACCGTTGTAAGCTTCAGACGTATACCGCCATCTGCCTTGTGCAATTCTAGGACGCAACCCGTCGAAGCTGGTCCTATGGGGTTGGCAAGGGTCAGGTTGGGTCCTGCCCAACTCAAACAACTGGCCATCCACTTCAAACATGGCCTGGTCCAGCTGGTGTTTGGTCATCACGCAAGGGCAAGCAGATTCCACCGCACGTGGAATCCCAGCCCTTAGCACTGATGGATTAGTGGATCTCTGCAAATGCAAGCTCCGGATAGCTCCGGCATTTTTATTGTTCATCCAATTTCTTCAAAGTTTGCCTTCTTTGTGCAACTTCCCAGGTGGCGGTGGCACAGTGCGATGCTTTGTCATGTTTTCGGTTCAAGGCACTGGAAAGACTCGCATCGTGACAAATCCTCTTCGATCCCAGGACGCAGAGGCCACCTCTGCGCCACGGTTCGCTTCGTCCATGGAGGCGCGCAGCCACAGGTGCGAACCTCGGCGTCGATCGGCGTCGGGGCTTCGAAACTTTGGTGCTTCGGGGCTGCGCCGGAGAAGTTCTCAGGTGATGACAAAACGCATGGGCAGCTGCAGTCAGGGCAGCCTCGTTTCAAGACTTCAGCATCCCCCTGAATAGATTCAGATCCAGCTCCAGAAATTCACCCGAAACAAGGTTTCTCCAATCTGAAAATAGGTTCGATGCTTTGCATTTCTTTGCTACGCTGGGTATATTATCCCCAACCAGGTTCTTGATACATCACAAACAAGTATCAAGTCCTTTCATCTTCTTCGTTTGGTGAAACCCATCCAGAAAAACATCTCTTGGCTACATGTACCACCAACTATGCTGAATACATCTGAATACTGTCACTGCTATACGAAGTTGACTGCCAATTTGTCCAGCAAGTCCAATTTTGTTCCTCTCTACGGGTCTCACTGAGGCGCGGGCAGGGGTATCTGAATCTTCCTTCCTTTGTTTTTGGTGGGTCCAGCATCAATGGTAGCGTGCAATGCTGTTCCATCCCCCCCTGAGAACCGCCGGATTTGGGGACGAAAGAACAGATCCAATGGATCCAATGCTAAACCCGCCCAACCATGCCCAACCAATTTTTCACGGCCCAATTTTCAAAGTTGATTCAGTTGGTTCCAAGGATCTTCTCTTCGGCATCAGCCACAGCTTGAAGCTGCTGACGCACAGCTGCTTCATCCGGAAGACTCAGAGACCCAAGACCCTGTCGTGCACAATTACAGCTGTGGGATGCCTGCTGCAATGTCGCCACAGTTTAGGCAGCTACCCACTATCCATGGCAGAAACATCTCTTTTTTGGACACAGATCCGCAGATATCAACGGGTTTTGGGCCTGTGGCTCCAACCGGAAGCCCAGCACGATCCATTGGAGGTCAAACCTGTGGACCAAAATGTGATCAGCTCTGGAGGGAGGCTTTCCATGGGCTTGACATGGATCAAGTCACAAGAGGAGAGCGTGCTGACACGCACGACACTGTTCAGAGTGAACCACGACAAAGCACTGAGCCAGCCCAGGAAAGGATTATTATTACCCCGTTCAAGCATCTTCGCTTCAAAGCCATGTGTTTGGGAGAACGATCAATGATATCAAATACATTCAAATACGAAAGAACTGGTCTGGGGTTGCTTTCCCTGAGAATGTTTTCTGCCGCGTGGCTGCAGCTGCAGTATAAAAGCTCCTGGTGACATCAGCACCGCTCCATCTGGACGAAGCTCCAGCTGCAGTGGCACAGGAGCATCGGGCTGCAGGGCCTTCAAATTCAAATGCATCGGCAGCCCCGGCAGTGGCTGAAACGGCAGCTGGTTTACCCTCCAAAAAAGGAACCTGACGACCTGACTTTGAGATACTTTGAGACTTTTCCTAAATATATCAAAATTGCTTCCAATTTCTGCAGCTGCAGCAGGTTTTGGTAGGTGTCTTGATCTTCAATGCTGTGGGCCTCGGCCACACTACTGCGCGCCAAGCTGGCACGGGCACCCAAGCACAAGCGACGCTGCGCTGCTACGCGCTGGGCAGGACTGAGGCGCCAATAATCTCAGGAGGCAGATGATACGCTCTGTGCTGCATATCTTTGGGTACCAATTTGACACCTGTTCGACCTGTTCGACCTGTTCTGGCAACATGATGGAAAAATGAGGTGTGAAAGTGGAAATGACCCACCAAGACATGAGAAATCATGAGAAATGTGCTAAGATCTTGCTCTTTGCGCCTGGCCTCTACCAGCAAGAAGGTCGCTGACCATTGCAGGCACTCCAAGTAAACCATCCAAGCGAAATCCCTGCAGCAATCCTCCGGGGTACCACTGAAACAAAAAGCACCCAGGTGTAACATCAACAAATATCAACCATCAGTATCATTCAGTATAAGATAGTATAAGCAGGTCATTCAGATGCAATTGCTATGTCAATTGCTATGCTTGTGATCTTCAGTCCTGCTGCCAACGCGACGGGTGCTTGTCTGGTTGCCAACTCCTGGACAAATTCCATGCGCTTCTGCGCCAGCTGTTGGGTGCCTTGCTCGACTTGCGCGTGACCTGCAACGTTTTGCTCCAGATAAGATCTACACTGAATCTACAGAATAGCGGCATTAATGTTAAGACATGTTAAGACCTTCAAAAAAACAACATGGCGGCTCTCATCCAAGAAATTAAAGAACAACTCCGAGAGCCACTTGGGCGATTGCTCCGATTCGAAGGCCTTTGTCTCGCTCCAGGACCGACATGACTCCATCCACAGCAGCTGATGGCTGTAGACACGCAATACCCTCATCATCGCAGCTGCTAAGCCTTGGACACACCCATTCCAATGGACAATAATCTTGGATTTTCCCTATCGAAATGAATATTATGGAAATCCTGGGGTGATGGTCCATTTTACAGGTACCCCAATTACCCCAATTCTTGATACCACTGTTGTAGCCTTCATTGTGGGACTTGCTCTGGAAAGAATCTCCTGGACATGAAAATGTCGCCAAGATACAAAACGCTGAGGCGCAAAAACCTTCCTTTGGCACGTTGCAGAGCAGCCTGCGAAGAAACGGACAGAATCGACTGCTTCTTTTAGCCACTCTTTGCGGCCAAAGAGACTTCAAAATGGATGAAAAACCAAGGTCTCATTCGGTCTCATTACCACGACGACACAATTCCTGCCTGAAAATCTGCGGGTTCATTGACAGACTCATGGAGCTCTTGGTAACAGGCTCTGGCTGCCTGACAGAATGTTAATGTTCCAGCATGTTCCAGCAAAAGATCGATAAGTCCAAAAACATCCAAAACCTACCAAACCCCTGTCTTGCGGGCGGGGTTCTTGCTGCGCCGCAGTGCTCAAGAGCACTGGTTCTGCCATGACCCATTGTTGCTGGGACTCTCTGTGTGTGTATCTACCTATATACATACATGTAAACATATACTTGTCCAGAATTCCCTGTACACACCTCTACATAACTTATGTGGAACATCAGTCCGAGTATGATCGCCATCATATTTTCCTGTATGTGCAAAAATACATTTCAATGTAGAAAATTATGGCAGGTCCATATACTTCTATATCAATTTATTCTTGTTCGCATGTGTGTGTGTGTTGTGTATATATAATATATAGCTTGTCAGTCATGCATTGTATGTGCACTTTCGCTGGAGTCTATCTTCAATTGGTCAACAAAGAGCATGACTTACATAGCACAAGCAGCGTGCTTGCTCTGCAAGTGCACTTGAGTTTCTTCAATTCAGATAGCCATGACATCCTGAGCACATACGGTCCATGAACTTGGCTGCGAAGGGAAGACCACAGCTCAAGCAGCTCTTTGGGAGATGCTATGAGAATTTAGGAGTAATGGGATGTAGCAATTCATGGCGATCTTCCATGCATGCGGTTTTCAAGCACGCTCAAACGGTCCCACCAGATCTACACCTGGTCACCTGGTCACAGCGAAAAGATCAGCACTCTTGCAGCAAGTGGTGCGCTTCCGCACTCATACCGCAGGTGCTCCGCTGACTATACAATAAGCTAGGCACAGTCTCCCTTGCAGTCACTCTTGCAGCAAATGGTGCGGTCAAAGCGCACTCAACTACCAGGTGCTCCGCTGAAGGTGCTGCGAAAGAAAGGGGGACAAATGAGCGGGTATAACAACGAAAGAATCAAATACAACAAGCAGAAACATGCCAAGGAGCAAGCAGGTTAATTCCAAGCAAGTGCAAAACTAGAAGCTGCCATTGCTGCCTTGCATCCCCAACGAAGGGTGAAGGTTTGACCAATTGTCTTGATTATGCCAGGTCACATTGCTTGCCTGACTCTGCTGATCATCGTCCCCATGGTCGCCACTGTCGGCAGCATCTGCAGCTGCAGCATCTGCATCAACACCATCTGACCCCCCGGAGCCTCCACGCCCCTGCCTCTTTGACCCTCCACGTCCGCGCCGGGTTGGGCGCTTTCGTTTGGCTTGTGCCTTCGGCTTTGCACTAGGCGGAAAGACTTCAGGCTCGCCATGCTTTACTGCTGATCCTGGAAATAGATTGGCATTATCTAGTGACCGCTCTGCGCAACGAAGGGTCAACGATCTAGTCTCATCATTGAGGCTGGCTATGCGTTCGTTGAAGCGATTCTCTTCCAGCGGGGCCGGTGGGAGGAAGATTAAGCGATCTCCAGGGCAAAGAATGGTAGACGTCTTTTCAGGGACTTCCCATAGACCTCGGGGTCCACAACCACCATGCACTACGGCTATTGGGCTAATGGCAAAGTTGTTCCGCATGTTAAGCACCTGAAGCACAAGTCTGTCTTCCTGAACAATTCCTTGCCGCCGTAGCAAGCACGCAAATGCTGTCTGAGAATTGCTCATCCAATATGCCTTTGCCAAATGAAGCAAAACATGCTCAGCAAAAGGACGCGTGCAGATTGAAGCTGCCGTGGGGCGTATGTACGTGACTGTACATCCAGGTAAATAGTCGACCTTCAAGTCCTCGTTACAGAGGTTAAAGTGCCTCATGAACTTGGACAGCCTAGTTCCTTCCCGGACGTGGACAGAATCATCTTCGACCGTGTAAATGAGATCCTTGGCATCAGGTTGCAGAGATTCACAGATACCAGTAAGAGCATCACGCCTCCACTGATTATTCCCTTTGCCAGGAGGTTTCTTTTTTTTGTGAGTTGCCTCGAAGTGAATTGCCGACTTCTGTCTAGATCTTCCTCTGCAAAGCCATGACAGATGCCAAACAGACTAAAGCCAAGCCACGAAAGATTGCAAGAGTCGCAAAGCTACTGTGTTCACATCCTCAATTATGACGTTTTCTGCTAGATGAGGAAGCACCCAAACCTCATAACCTAGGCACATTGTGACAGCCATGATCTGAATATATCTGATTCAAAAACCCACTGTCGACTCGAACACTCGTGCAACATGCAAGCAGGGAACCGGCTTTGAGTGAAGCTCGTGCATCGGGATAGTCTTTGGAGCTAATGGTTCTTCCCCTTTCTGTTTCCGAGATACGGACTATTTTGATGCCAAATTGCGAAACACATTGCAAATCCAAAAGAGTACATGGACCACTTTGCAAAGCCTGGCACTGGGGCTTCACCGTAAATTTCAATGTTGGGATTTCAATGACCCGTTGCCCTGGCTTCGCAGGCTTGTCACGCAGGGACACGGCGTTCCCCATTCTATGGACTCCAAGCGTGTGTGCAAATCCACACAAAAACGGTACCAGGTTGCCAACCTGAAAAATGTTTGGGAGTTGAAAGGACCTTGATGCTATGCAAATTGTTGGCATGTCATGCCTTTGTGAGTCCCTCCCAAGCTGCGTTCGACACTTGCTTGAGACCCAAAAGCCGGTGATGGACATTCGGCTGAGTTGAGCAAGTTCCATGATTTCAATTTGCTGGATTCATTTCCATCAGGGACAAGGCGAACTTGTGTTTTGTACCACGAAGCCTCAGCCATGGCAACAGTGTCTGCCATTTAAATGTGCAATTTTTGTTTCCTGCAGAACTTAACATGAGCCACCAACACAGGCCTCCCGTCACAGGAATGACACCAGAGGTTCAGAACCTGTATGAATCGGTCTTCCACCCCAGCTAGAACATGGTCCAGACCATCTTCTAAACTATTTGCTACTAGGACCGATAGTTTGTTCTCGCGGGTGACAGCAAAACTTGCGGAATCATTTAAAACCTGTGGGTCGTGCCAATCCAAATTCCAAATCAAAAAGCTATATTATAGATATATATATATATATGGATATATATATATATATGCATATATATAATTATATATGTTACATTATATATATTATATGTATATTATATATGTATATTATATCATATATGTATATATCATCGCAACATTCCATGACAGTGACTGCAGTCAGATCAGGACGTGCGGTCAGATCGGGAAAATGACCGAATGACCCTTTATTGGTGCTCATGTTGAACTACAGGACGCAACTTCCCTCGGAAGTGATATGCAAGCGCTGAGGAAGCGAAGCAACAAAATCTGTCGACTCCCCGTGAGCATTTTCAATAGTTTGCAACAACGTTTCAACAATGTCCAAAGGCAAGGCCATCAGCGCTGCCATGCATCCTACTTGCCCACTTTTGGGTCGGCCTCCACAGAGTCAAGTAGCCCCAGAGCGTTGGCTCAGGTTGTATGCCAATGGAATCTTCGTCTTGCGAAATCACTGTTGCGTATTCAAATAATCCTTCAAATGGAAAGGCAGCTTCTTTTCTACATATGCATAGCAGCTTCTTTTCTACATATTAGCATATATGCATATGCATACACAAATATAACTACATGTTCGTAATACTGTGTGTGTGTGTGGTGGTGTATGTATATATATATATACGTATTCTTTCTGGACAGTTATGTACACCTCTCAGTATGTCTACTCTACAGACACACACCCACTTCCAGGACAACTGTACAACCTTGTATAGCTCATGAGTTTGAAGGTCAATCTTTCCACAGCCATACACCTGCTCATTGCCAAAGCTGAGGGCCCATGCCAAAATTGTCTACCTTGCACGGCTACCGGCATCGATGGTCTGTACAACGTGCAAAGAAGACCTTGGACAGGGCTTGGATGCAGTGGCGACCGTTGGACTCTTTCATGACTCATGGTGGAGAGTAATGATGAACGAATAATGTCAACCCCGGATTAGTAAACCCTGGTCGATGAATTTGGATGAATTAGGGGCTTCTGCTTCTAAAATGGTACCCAATGAAACAGCCCAACAGCCCAGGGAGTTATTGAAACTCAACCCATGTGGATCCCATACGTGCGGACAAGCAGCTGCAAGGCAATGGACATCAGTCTTGTTAAGCTCTGAGGCCAACAAGTTCTGAGAAGTTCGCTGTTCGCAGCAGTGATATGACAGCCACAACAGCACTATTACGAGTCGTGCCACCAGGCCACTGCACAAGCCCAGAATCAAGCACATAAGACACATAAGCCTACAGCTTTACCAAGTGCCAAACCGCTGATCGCCACAATCTTGCAGGTTTCTTTGAACACCAAACCATTATTTAAATATATATATATCATATATATATAGCATATATATATATATGTCAATGCATTTCTTGCATTCAAAGAAGCTGCGAAAAATGTCAAGTCGCAACTCTCACAGTCAGATCCAGCTCCATGGCACTCTTACTGCTACAGTGAAGGTGCAGTCCGAGCCCCCACTAAAGCTCGATTAAGCAGCCACATCATCAGATATCATCAGTATCTAGGAATCAAACAACGAATTGTGGTGTTTTGATACATGTATTATATGTATTTCTATATTTTTCATGTCTTACATAGCTGTTACGACCCCTCTGTGCTCCTCCCCGATCAACGCGGCTTCCCACGCTCATCGCAGGAGGGCTCACCGACTCACAGCACTCACAGCAAGTCAGCAGCGCAAACGCTGCGCTGACTAAAGCATCTCATCATCCCTCGCTGCATTCTGATCTCTGAACCTGCGAAAGTTGGACGGCCTATGGGGGACCCACCATCCCATTTTTCCATCCAAAACCATTGGTGTATTGAAGATTATTGAAGTGTATCAATTGATTACCAAGAGTTTTACCAACAACTTTGGATTTTGGAGTCCTGAGAGTCCCCCGAGGAAACGGATAAACGGATCAGCGACTGAGGAGACCACCAGTTGCTTTCCAGGCAGCTCACAGCCTCTGACTGCCAGCTGTGAAAAGATGTCGAATGCTGACTTTGCCTTGTTCTTTTCCATCATCTTTATATATGTTTCAATGTGTTTCATGTTAGTTCCATCGTTTTGTCCCATCTTCTTTGTTTCAAAATGCATAAAAATTCTATAAAAATTGGCTAAAGACCACTGAAATTCGAGGCCCAGACTGAAGGTCGGGTCAACGGGTTAATGCGAATCATTGACAAGAGGAGCTCCATGGCCTGGATGGCCATTTTTCGACACAAACATGGAACCATGGGCGCCGGGGATGCCGATGCCGGGTGCCTCTGCTTCAAGAAAGGGCTTGCCCCAGTGTCTGAGAAGGTCCTGAAAAATCAATCAACAACATGATTGACAACTAAAAAAACATGAGCATCAACAACCATCATGAAACTCCGCTGGCACATTCTTTGACATTTTCCGGGGAACATTAGTAGCACAAGGTAAGGCAACAGTTCAATGCAAACACTGCACTTATTCCTAATATGATTTGCACTCCTGCTGCATCCACTGTATCACCTGTGTCTCAATGCATCGGTTTATTTCACGCTGAGTCATGGCATTATGCCATACGGCCATACTTGCTGTCCTTCATGCCATTATCTCCATTGGCATAGACATGGTAAAAGAGTTCGTCAGTGAGCTCGGCTTTGATCCACGGACCACTTCCATAGCCTCCATATCGAGTGAGCTTTCCATAGGCGACAAGTTATGCGAATTCAGAGATTCAATGACCAACTTGGTTAGAAGCAGAATTGGGTTGAAACGACCTCCTTGCAGCTGGGGTCGAGGCTCATACAAAAAAAGCATACACCTCAAAATCACAAGCCGCCTCAACAAGCCAACCAGGACTCTCACAAGATTCCGAACACAACTGCAGGAACCAAAGAAATGAGGAGCAAACCGCAGGAAAATATGTCCGCGGGCTGTACGGCGTATCCTGGGGTGCGGCAGCAATCTGTAAACTTTATCCAGAAACTATCAGTGGGCAAACTATGTTCCAGAACCCGAAGGTTATGATTCTGATCTTTTTTGCAAAAGTATCACATTGCAATATTACATATTACAGTACATAATATTACAGTATTTCCCTATGCAAAGGTGAGAAAGTTGTCTTGGCTGACTGAACCATAAACTTGCAAAGTAAACGTAGCCATCAGTAGCCCCAAATTACAACAGTCCAAGGATGGTGCAGATTGGATCCAACTCTTGCCCGGTGGCACATTGGAGTCACTAGAGCCTGCCATATTTCCGAGGATGGAACCCCAGACTTCCGCTTGGCACATCTGACCTTGGAGTTGGCTCCAGAGCTCTTGGCGTGTCGAAACATGTGGAAACTCATAATCCATTCATAATCCTAAGGTCAAGACCACGGATTGCGCCTTTGGGCAGACGAACCTGGCATGAGATGCTTCATTCCCAAGTATTCCCAAGTATTCCCAGGAAATGATTACGAAATGTGTCGAAAATGATTGGACACATTCTGGGTTGCGTCCCACAAAGAACAAAGTTTTAAGGCATTTCAGATGGAGTGCCTGTTTTCTGGCACGCTTGCAGGGAAAAGGTTTCTTAGCTGGCAAAACTCAGATGGCATCTGTTCGATGAAGAAACAGGATCAACAAAGATCAACAAAGATCAACAAAGATCAACGATAGGCCTGGTAAAGGCCACCAAGTCCACCCGATTCTCGATGCATGATGACGTCTTCAGGACCCGCATTGGTCGGGACAATCACCTCAGAAGATTCGGAACTCGCTGGAACTGCGCCAGAAGAACACCTGGAACGCCAGGTCTGAGCGGGACACCATAGCTTTTGAGCGTCGAGGAACGATGCACTCCGGCGCCCGGTACGTGTCTTTTCCCACCTCTCAAGACATAAAGCTACATCCGCTGCATCAATTCGTGTTCTCTTAAAATCTTTACTGTAACACGCATTCTGACCAAGTCATGTATAAGGTCTCTCTATTCAACCCTTTCGACAAAGCTTGCAGCTTACGCTGACTCAGAAACTGGAGATTGCTGAGATCACTGACCGTCAAGAAGTACCGAAATTCTTGTCCGGTCGAGGAGTGGCCTTACAACATTCACAACCCACCAGCATCGACGCCACGTATCCGTGGGAGGCACTGTGAGTAGATGGTGGCACAAGTCTGGTCTCTTCATTATGTAACAACACTAGCATTGCCAGCATTGCTATCTGGGGTCAGGCAACGAATCTGTTTCTGATATCTTGCGACTTGTAGTGCAAGCAGGTTCTGAACCATTTGCTCATGTAACTAGTCAGGAGTGCAAGGTGAATTCCAGCGAAGAAAATGCAGCTGTGGTCTTTGCTTGCGATCTTGTAGGCTTCTCGAGGTTAAAAGCATGCTTGAGCTTAACCATCCGGTTTCGTGCAGCAGTGTGCTTCACAGCGGTTCCACTGAGCTCCAGACTCGGAACGGCATTGCCGAAATCCCCAAGCCTGGATGATCCACTGATTGTGATGATTTTGGCAGGCCATAGATGGGCCATAGATTTCCATTCGATTTCCACTGTTTTGCCATAGATTCATATAGATTCAATGTATTCCGAGTCTCAATTAGCGCCTGATCTCGTCTCCTCTGAGCAGCAGGTTTTCCAGGGAGATATCACGGTGACCTGACTATAGAATGCCAATGCCAATGCCAATGCCGATGATATGCGCACTGAACTTGGAGAACGGAGCAGCTGGGCCTATGTGGTGAGCATGAAGGTACTTCACCTCAGAATAGATCTCTTGGCACCGTAGCAGGCAGTTAAAAACGAGAGGCCGACTGCTTGCAAGGTCTGCCAGAGGTATCGCCTGAAGATGAAACTGTCTGTGATCCCAAAATGAATGCTCTTTGTGAAGAGATAAGGAGAGAAAAAGCATGAAAAAGCTATGGCCTCGTCTGAAAAGTGTCAGCCAACTTCTGCGACAACACAACATCCTGCAAGTTGAAGACCAGGATGTACCAGGACATGGTTTTGAAATTGTGAAAAAAAATAAAGAGGCCGGTCAAGTCAAAGCAATACCTCTATTCTATGGATTTCAGAACTTCTCAGTATTCCTCGTACAAGCCAACCAGCAGAAAATGACTGAGTGGCAGTCTAAAGCTCTTGTGGCTTCTTGTCAGGCAATGTGAAATTCTCAATTGTTCGTAAAAGTCTGAAAATTGTCGGCATGCTCCCCTTATAACAATATCCCTTTGATCTACCCCCGGGGCAGTAACAGTGAGCACAAGCCAGGGGCACAAAATGAGCACCAGCCAAATGCAGAAAATAAGGGTCTAATCTGGTGATATGATACGGATAAATTCTTATACCAAAACCAAACAATGGATCAGGTAGACACCATGAATATGTAAATCATCAAATGGTTGAAAAAATGTTTCATGTGAATCGGAAGGAATCAAGCTGCACAGGTGTATGTTTCTCTCTTCTCGGCTCTGGTTGCTACAGATTTGCTAGGAACTGGCCAACTTATCACCAACATTCCGTTGGAAACCTTAGCAATTCTTAGTAACTACGACAGCTTAGCAATGTGACAACTAGCAACAATAACAACAACCGCCCCCCACCAGCGAGAGCACCACCACGACCACTACAACCAGCAGTACCAGCAGCGGCAGCAGCAGCAGCACCACCACCACCACAACAACCACCACCACCAAACGCAAGGGGGGGGGGTTGGGGCTGGGCCTGGGGCTGGGCTTGGCTGGGCTGGGGTGCTGGGGGCTGGTGTGGTTGGGTTGGGCCTGGGGGCGCTGGGGCTGGGGCTGGGCGTGGCGCTGGGGCTGGGGCTGGGGCTGGGGCTGGCGCAGTTGACTTTTTTGGTTTTACTGTTTTCGTTTTTTTGTGCTCGGCTGGTGCTCAAATTGTGCCCGGCTGGTGCTCAAATTGTGCTCGGCTGGTGCTCAAATTGTGCTCGGCTGGTGCTCAAATTGTGCTCGGCTGGTGCTCGAATTGTGCTCGGCTGGTGCTCGAATTGTGCCGGCTGGGCCAAATTGTGCCCGGCTTGGTGCTTCAAATGTGCTAGGCTGGGTGCTCGAATTGTTGCGCGGCTGGTGCCGATTGTGCTCGGCTGGTGCTCAATGTGCTCCCCGGCTGGTGGCTCAAAAATGGTGCCGGATAGGTGATCGGGGGCATTTGTGATCGGCTGGTGCTCAAATGTGCTCGGCTGGTGGTGCTCCCAATTGTGTGGCTTGAGTTGTTGCTCAAATTGTGTCGGCTGGGCTAACATGTGCTTCGGATGTGCTCAAATTGTGCCGGGCTGCTGTGTGATTCAAAGTGAGCCCGGATGGTGCTCAAATTGTGCTCGGCTGGTGCTCAAATTGTGTCGGCTGGTGCTCGATTGTGCTCGGGTGGTGCTCGAATGGCATTGTTGCTTTTGTTGGGCCCTAGCTGCTTTGCATTGATTTTTGGTCATTTCTGATTTGCCCAGGTGACGGTGCTCAAATTGTGCTCGGCTGGTGCTCAAATTGTGCTCGGCTGGTGCTCAAATTGTGCTCGGCTGGTGCTCAAATTGTGCTCGGCTGGTGCGCAAATTGTGCCCGGCTGGTGCTCAAATTGTGCCCGGCTGGTGCTCAAATTGTGCTCGGCTGGTGCTCAAATTGTGCTCAGCTGGTGCTCGAATTGTGCTCGGCTGGTGCTCAAATTGTGCTCGGCTGGTGCTCAAAATTGTGCTCGGCTGGTGCTCAAATTGTGCTTGGCTGGTGCTCAAATTGTGCTCGGCTGGTGCTCAAATTGTGCCCGGCTGGTGCTCAAATTGTGCTCGGCTGGTGCTCAAATTGTGCTCGGCTGGTGCTCAAATTGTGCTCGGCTGGTACTCAAATTGTGCTCCGCTGGTGCTCAAATTGTGCTCGGCTGGTGCTCAAATTGTGCTCGGCTGGTGCTCAAATTGTGCTTTTCTTGTGGTCCCTCTGGTGCTGGTTTTGTCGTCCCTTTGGACCTTTCCTTGCCCGGGCTAGTTTTTTTTCATTTTTTTCGCAATTATTTTTGCAGTCTCCTTGTGCTTTTTTTGTGCTTTTTGTTGTGCTTTTTTTGGTGCTTTTTTTGGTGCTTTTTTTGGTGTTTTTTGTGCTTTTTTCTGTATTTTTTAATGTTTTTTTTTGTGTTTTTTTGTGCTCTTTTTGTGTCTAGCTTGTGCTGGTTTTGGCGGTTGGTACTTACGCGTCAATGAAGTTTTGCGATTTAGGGTTCGAATGGGCTCGGGGTTTAGAATTTAAAGTTTAGGATGGATGCCAAGTATATAACATTTCCATTTTCCCACATGGCCAATCTGACTCCATGGTTGAGCACATTACGGTGCATTGTGCCAGTTGCATCAAGCGGCCAAATCCTTTCACAATATGTTCTAGTCCTTGCTTCGATGCAGACGCCTTGCTCGCACCTTCTCAGGGTAACACATGAATGTATTGTCTGTAGTCTGCGCTCTTCTTTTCTCAATGTTGGAATGCAACTGATATGCTTGAAAGATCTTGAAAGTGAAGCCCCTGTCTTGAATTCTGAATTCTGTATCAGAGGTTTGGAGGGCAGGTTGACGTTTTTTTTGGGGCACCTCCTAGCCGAGATTTTTGGAGCAATTTCCTTGTGCTCGTTTTGAAAGGGTAGGTTAAAGGAAAATCATTTATCTGCTGTTACTGGGCGGGGGGTAGATCGAAAATATCCCCATGAGCTCCCAAGCATGGCAGAGCATGGGAGGCTTGGGCTTCTGGCCAATAGCTCGCCACCATCTGCTAGTTCCATCACCAGCCATCTGCGCTTTTTGCATGGACAAAAATTCCGTGACAAGTGTGGTGCAAGTCCCGTTCTGACTCTCTTTCACTTGCAGCTGGATAGCAGAATACTCATGAATGTCCTTACCCTCTTCCTGAAGTCCCTTCTGCAGATAGGAAAGAAAAATACCTCTTCCGCACCCTCTAGTGGCTTTCCCCAAACCTGTTGAACCCTTTTCACCCGTTCATACCCTTTGAACGAAGAACTGTAAAACCTGCAGAATCACGCTGCCAAGCCACATATTGGAGTCTTGAACGAAGGCACCCAACAGTTTCAACCTCGCCCAAAGGACCCGATGGAGAGAGCAAAACTAGCAGAGAAGATAGAGAAGGTTGAGTCTTCCTAGATCCTACTCAGTCCTACTGTTACTGTAGAAAGTTTGCACTTTCCGTTGGGTTTCAGGTTTGTTTTTGGAGTTGAGAGTCTGGCAAGTAGTTTGGAAGATCTGGCTGCTTCGACCTGGACATGAGTAAAACGATGCTTTGTGGTTCTCTAAGATCTCTAGCTCTCTAAGGATCCAACAAGTACTGCAGGACGCCAATTTCTGCATATGCGTCCTGAACATTTTTTTACACAGCGCACTGCGGACATGTTGCACAGGAACTTCTTACTTTGATCCACAGTGTCCTCAGGCTGCGGAACATTGTGCTGGGATTGATGCGCTGTCCACTCATTTGTGTCCTCCAAGTGAAAGTAGGATCCATTCGGCTACATATCAAGTTCTCACACCAGCATCTTCGGCAGGCGCACTCCCATTTGCATCAGTGCACACAAAAGCATGTTCTGTCGCTGATGCTTTCTGCACAGAGGGGTCCTTTTCAAGAGTTTGGCGTGCCTCAGAAGAACTTGTCAAGACAAGTTGCAATTTTAATTGAGGCAGTCCCTGGGGAAGAAAACATATAGATAAACCGATTCCAAACGATATCTCAATTCGTCTTGGCCAACCAAGCCATTTCTGAGCCACCTCTTGCTCAAATTGTCCTTTCCAATGTCACTTCTACATCTACTTCGGCCAGATTCATGGCATCTCATGGCTCAACATATTTGCCCACCTTCTGGACATTGATGCACTTCACCGCAACGTCCTCATCGAGCCCATCGGCGTTGGTCCACTTGTACATCCCAACCTGTCGCGGAACGCTTCGCCGCTTCACATATCAACTGAGTTCTCCAAGCTCCGCATGCTCCGCATGTGCTTGGAACATCTTGGAACATTTGGCAATCGGAGCCTCGCCAAAGATTGCATTGCCCAGCTTTCTCACTTGGCAGAAGCTTCCAACCTGCAGCACGGAGGCAAAGTGCTTGATTGAAGCGATAATCTAGTGTCCAAGGGCGAAAACTAATCATTCATCCACAAATCTAAAGGGGTCAACAAGCAGAAGCCAGTTGAAGTGTAAGGTCACGACTGGTCCATCTTGCAAGTTGAGGTTCTCCCTGAAAAATGCTCGATTCGTATTCCGCGGGTCGCTGTGACAGCGGACAAGCCTCATACTTCGGTTGGACAGTAGCAGTTCGGGCCTAGTGACCATTAGTGACCTAGTGGACCTAGGGTGGACCGCAAAACAGGCTGGAAGCACTGGATGACCTGGTGGCCGCTAGCACCACCTTGACACAAAGAGCAAGAGGGCAAGAGTCAAAGGTATACACAACTGTCACAAGTCGAGGTGTACACAACTGTCACAACTGTCACAACTGTCACAACTGTACACAACACAAAATCACTGCCAGATCTTCGGAGCACTGCAATTTTGGACAGTGTGTGATATGGGCTGCCGTGCTGGGGCTGCTAAGAATGCTAAGAGCAAGAAAATGTGTTTCATCAAGGCATCATAGGAAGCTAAGTAGGGTTGACTTCATTGCACATGCTGAAGATTCGAAAGGATTTCTCTTTGAGTCTTGGACCAGAGCCAACACGCATAAAGTCAGCTTGGTGGAACAGCTCACTCCCTGAAAAGAGTGGAAGACTAAACTCGAGTAAACTCGAGTATGCTCAATTGTGAAATCAACTGGCAGCTGCTGTTCATCACTGTCCTTCCCAGAACAGCTTCTGCTGTTCAACTGGCACCGCAGTCCTTTCCAAGACCTGCACGGCTGATTTGAATGTTATCCGCCGACCCCGGCAGGCGCAAGGGGGAGCGCGCCAGGGAATAAGACTTTTTCCGCCGACCCCGGCAGACAAAAGTAACCAAATCATCACATTTTCTATGGGTTTCAGAAGTTGCGTTTCAGAAGTTACGTTAGGCATCTTCGGGGTGCAATTTTGGAGTTTCTCCGTCCTTCACTGCCATGGTGTTTTCCCATCCGGGGACCAGCAGCAGCAGCAAAAGCCTCTGCAGCAGCAGGAGGAAGAGGTAGCCAAAATTCATAGCAGCAGCAAGAGGAAAAAGCAGCCAAAACCTAGGACCTCCAAAGTAACATAGACAGATGAAAGCGAGAGAGAGAGATAGATAGATAGATAGATAGACAGATAGATAGATAGATAGATAGACAGATAGACAGGTAGACAGCTAGACAGATAGACAGATGAAAGAGAGGGAGAGAGAGATAGATCGATAGATAGACAAATACATAGAAAATAGATAGGTAGGTACGTAGATAGTCAGAGAAAGAGAGCGAAAGAGAGGAGACCTGAAGCACCTTTCGGTCCATCAGTGGATTCGCTCTGCCATCCCTGATTCACAACAACCAACCTCTCCTATAGGTTTCCTATTTTTGAAACTTCCGCCACCGCCTTGTGCGGTACTACTGGTAATTTTCTATAATGTCGGCTGCGCCCGCTGAGTGTGAAGGCTGCGGCGCCGTCCATGGCAGAAGCAGCATGGCGCAATGGGGATTTCCCCAGTTTCAATGGGTTGATCAAAAGATTTTTCCGGGGTCGGCGGCAGGGCGGCAGCCCTTGAATAAAGCTATAAAGTTATACACCTCGCTGACGTCCTTTATAGACCTAGCCGGGTTTGTCTCCAGGCTTCGCCTGTGAGCGCAAGTCATCGATTGTCATGTTGGGAGTAGCATCAACCTCGTTGCAAAATGACACGCAAAAAGCTACGCACTGCGTGCACGAAGCATCACGAAGCTAGCAGTGAAGCTATTGGATGCCAGGAGTCCAAGACCCTGACCACACAGGCCACATCTCCGCTGCACATCCAGGACACTTCCAAGCGAGCAACCTGAATCACTCAAGATCACTCAAGCAATTCCCATGTGGGAGTTGCTTAACATTGCTTAACCTCGTTCTGGCCTCATTCTGGCATTCTTTGAGGGTTATTTTATATCACAGGTGGTTGCAAAGTATAAAGAGCATTCAAAACAATTCTGACCGGTCTGCACTGAAGCAAACACGTCCAAATGCAAGAGGCAATCAAAAAAAGCCAATTAAAATAATTAAAAGCACCACCTCTTTTTCACATGAGGTCATTTAGGCAAAGAAAGGAGCACAAACAAACATGTCATGTTTATCAACATATAAACATCTCCGCATCAGCTGGATCGCTCGAGCCCTTGGCCTGCTGTTTTCCATCTCGGACAGAACTCGTACCTGGATCGAACCAGAAAAATTGCTAAAAAAGAGCTCGCCAAGACATTTGTCCATGCCATTCTTGCCACCTTGCGGGGGAACTTCAACCATGGCTCCCAACAGCTCGCAATCCAGGGGCTGCTAGTTTTCTGCAATTGTTCAAGCTGTGTCTTGCAAGTTGAATGTGGCAAGTGTAGATGTTGTGTTTTTGATTCGTGAAAGTCACCAGCACTAGGCACTCGTTGGCCTGACTTCTAGCCCCGGAACTGCTTGTAAGCCAGTCGCAGGATGATTCCAATGTCAACACTTTAACAAATGGATGTGTCCGTTCAAATCCTCTCCAATCGAAAATGAAAAGGAAAACCAGCGATCAAATAGCATCGCTGCGTCATTTCCATTTCGATGTCTCTTAACCTATGTGTCCTTTCTTGTACTTGCACGCACAGGGCGGCAGGAGTCTGATTTTTTTCCCAACAAGAAAAGTTCGCATGAGCCCACGCACATGCTCGAGTTTAGCCATTAGGCTGTACTTCGACTGGATTAGTCAGAAGCAGTTCCACGTCAACACACCCAGCAGTAGTGAAGGTTCTCAAAACGAATCATAACAAACTGGTATCGCTAACTCAGATGCAGCAAGAAAGTCTTGAGTGGTCTGAAGGCTCGCTACAGCACGTGTGATGACGATCAAGAAGAGATTCAAGAAATCTTGTAAGCGGAAGAGTGAACGCAGGTCCAGCACTCCCAATTTTGAGCAGACGGTAACTGCTCCAAAATCTGTGCATCAAGCAAATGTGCAGATGCTGTGCCAAGCCAGCCGTAAAATTCTGGCTGCAAGAAAAAGCCACTAAGACTAAGCACTTACCTTCTCCATGTAACCCCCATGGTTGAAGGAAGACTTGGAAGATGTCACTAAATGACACTGGATGTTATACAGTCTGATTCAATTCAGCCTTTCGATGATCTCAACATATTCCTGCCATGAGCACACATCCCAGAAAGATTTACCGCTGCTCTCTCGCAACCACTTCCTGTGGATGGCCGCACATGTGAAGATGGCCGTTTTGATGTCGGTGATCAATGGTACACCGGCTTCGATGGCACCCCGACGCATTTTGAAGCCATCGGTCATTCCATTGGAGTCCATGGAATCTGGCACATTGATCATCATGTCCATCTTGCCGGCTTGCAGGAGGGTGAGCACGTTTGGCTCCTGTACCACATTTCAACTCTTGCCGAACGACATGAAACAAATCGAAAGACAAAAGAAACTTGCCGCAGACATGTGGCACAGGCATCTGGCAACGCATTCCGAGTGAGGGACTCAAATGTGATTTTGCTCAAACATGTCAGACGAGACACTTTTTTGATCGTAGGCTTATAGACCAGGCTGCAAGACACTCCATGCTTCGACAGGTAGTCCGAAGTGCTCTTGGTTGCAAACAGGCTGAAGCCCATCTCCTCATGGCATTGCATATGTCAAGTATTGTCAAGTCAACTTCAAGTCAACCGTTCCTTGACTTTCAACAGAAAGTACATGGCTTTACGCGAGATGTTGAGATGCACAGACTCTCAAGCACTAGTGTGGAGGGTGACAGGCTGTCCTCAAGCTGCTTGGCTGCGCCTGTACTCACGAACTCGTGCTTGGCACTGTTGGGACCCAGGGAGATTACAATGTTCTTCCTTGGCTTTCGTGGAATCTAGATACACGATAATACACGTAGATATGCTTCTTCTAACGGTTTCAGCAATTCTTGCGAAGCAACCAAGGTGTCACTCACCTACATCAATATTGCTCAGGCACACGGACACATTTACACTCCAAGGAAAAGATTCACAACCCAATGCAGAGGGCAAAACAGCAATCTGAAGCTAGGCTTCTTCGGAAGCTTGAAGTTTGCAGCGAGCATGCCTCAGATTCAACATGTTTCAACAAGGCAAGGAAAATGAAGATTCAATTGTTCAACATATAACAAACAACCTGCAGTCCACCCTTCCAAAAAAAGACTGGATCTTTGAAAAAGAGAAGTAAGATGAAGTAAGGGATGCCCAATCATTCATGGGAGTACCTGCTGGTTTGGACAATTGAACAGAGTCGACTGATGTCGACTGCAACTTTCAAGGGCGTTGCCAACTGTGGTCAAGGTGCCCTTCAAGAACGCCTCGTGGACATTCACGCCGAAGCAAGCCACTTCACCAGTTGAAGACATTTCCACCCCGAGGCGAGGATCCGAATTCTTCAGCCTTCCAAAGGAGAACATAGGGCATTTGCACGCAACATAGTCGATATCCATCGGTTGGATGATGGCTGGATGGACAGGAAAGCCAGTCATGATGCGCGTTGCCAGTTCAATGAAGTTCACCTTGAGAGGTGAATGCTGGTGGACACTTTGGGGCTTTATGCAGCCTGCTGGGGCCATCAGCATATTTACTCGGCAATTGACTGCAGTCATTCAATGTGACAAAGAAATACAAAGAACAGGTCGCATACAAATTCATGAAAGCAGCATTGTAGGTCTTGGAAATGAAGGGCATGGATCGCGAAGCTCTCAGATTGCACTCAATGACCTTGACTTCGTTGTCCTTGCAAATGAACTGGATGTTGAATGGCCCTGCCAGCGCATGGCACATGACACTCGGATGGGACGGGCAAGAAATCATAGCCAACTCGTTGGAGGAAGCACAAATTAAACCGACTCAAAGATCTAATGAATCGGATAAAAATAAAAAGTACAGGGTCCAGTGAACTTAACGGAAGCTTCCACATTTGCGTCTGGCACTGCGTTTTCCCCCCTTCCCTCCTGAGATCTTCAACGCTTTGCACAACTTCTGCGAAATGCTCTTGACTCGTCGGTGGGTCTCCACAAAGAGGCGTTGGGCAGGCAGAAGTAGAGTGGCATCTCCGCTGTGTACGCCAGCGTTCTCGATGTGCTCGGCAATGGCATAGTTCACCAACTCGCCTTCGTTGCCAATCGCATCCATTTCCACCTCCTTGGCGCCGGTGATGTATTTCGAGATCACTACAGGGTGATCTCGGCTCACCACTGCCGCGGTCTTCAAGAAAATGTCTAACCTCAGGTCATCTGATGTCATATGACTTCATGAAGCCGTGCAGAACGGCATGTCACAGCTGTGTGCCCCAGTCTATTGTCCTCTGAAACAGGGACTCTTACGACTTACGATCTCTTACTTAAAGTTCTTTCTAGTTCTTTCTCTTCAATTCACGCTTTTGACCTCACCCTGCTAACATACTCTTTGAACTTGGGTCAACAAACTGCACTTACACACTTTGAGGCGAGCACTCGTCATCATTGGTGACCACACGCATAGCTGCACCACTCAAGACATACGATGGCCGGACGAGAACTGGATAGCCAGCGACTGTGCAGAATCGGCGCGCTTCCTCAGCTTGCTACAAAAGCCTATATAGTTCAATTCGTTGGTTTCAGTTCAGCAACCAATCATGATATCATACCGAATCATACCCTTCTGCCAAAACTCTTACCAGTTCCTTCGGGCATGAATCAAATCCTTCAGCAGTCTCTGTCTAAAGGAAACACAAATAAAAACCAAAAAACTCAGCTCTCATCCTAAACTTTCATAAGCGAAGGTTTTAGTTTCCTCCAATGTAGCGAACTCCGACCATTCAGGCTGGTCCACGCGCAATCGATCGCAAAGCTGGCTAAACTTGTTCCTATCTTCACACGCATCAATTGCCTCGACTGAAGTACCCAAAATGCGGATACCACACCTGATGCAACAGGCAACATCAGACAACACAAACAGTTTTTGACCACCTGAGGTTACCTTTTTTTTGTGCAGTGGTGCAGGGAGTGCGGGGTGCCTTGTTTGTAATCTGACATTTTTTGACAATTAGACATGATCTCTGACGATTTGCTCTTCTTGACCGCACCAAAACCGACTTGCCAACCTACTGATTTCAGATGTGAAATTGGGTCAACTATTATAGTCGAGTGGTGTTGCCTCAGTTTTCCCATGTTTTTCCATGGTTTTGCCTACCTGTGCAAGCCCAAGGCCAAGTTGTTGGGTGTCTGGCCACCAACGGACACCACCACCCCACGCGGCGTCTCCAACTCAGAGATGTCCATGACACGCTCGTGACTCAGTTCTTCAAAGAACAAGCGGTTCGACTCGTCGAAGTCCGTGGACACCGTTTCCTAAACATGGCACAGCCATGGCACAGGCGTGGCACCCATTTGAATTTCCCAACTGAAAAATTAGTGATCAGAAAGGCTTCAATCGCATTGAGCCCAAGCCAAAAAGATGCACGCATGCAGACTGGCTAAAAGGGAAAACATATGAAGATATGTGTGTGTGTATATATATATATAATCTAGTAAACAAATCTGAATAGATCCTTGATGAAGCTTAGGGCCTAGGGGCGGGATTGCAGTTGATGACGATTGCCTTGTGTCCCAAAGACCTGAGAGTACGGACGCAGGACACACTGCACCAGTCAAACTCCACGCTGCTTCCAATCCTGTAAGGGCCGCAGCCCAGAACGATGATGCGCGATTCGGCCTCTTCTTTGGAGTCAGGGCCCTGGAACTTCAACGTCAAAGGCTCCGGAATGGCAGGTGTCAAGTCGGTGACTTTGACATCTGAGCATTGCTTCTCACTGCCCGCCAGGTCGACATCATGCTCTTCACCAGAGTAGGTGAGGTACAAATAGTTTGTCTCTGCTGGGTACTCAGCCGCCAACGTGTCAATCTGCTTCACCACCGGTACGATGCCAAGCTTCTTGCGCAGGTGACGAATGTGTGCTTCACTCACAGGACCTCCTGTGTAGCGCAAGGAGCCGTAGTCAACCGGAAGAAGTGCCGGCGAAGCGACGTACTCCATCTTTTCAGGCTCTGACACCAAGGCAGCGATCTGACGATCCGAGAATCCGCGCAACTTGGCCTCCTTCAGCAGCTCTGGCTGGTTGCGAAGCTGATTGAAGTCCATGGACTTCATCGTGCCTTTGATCATGTGCAAACCATGAAGCTTCGAAAGGAACCAGCGGTCAATACCTCAGTTCAAGTAGAAAAACATGAAAAAACGAGAACTCAAGCATAGGCGCCTACAACAATGATGATCACTCTGGAACTGCAAAAACTGAATGAGGCAGGTCCTTTCAGGAAGGTAATCATTCAAAATGAGCTGCTGGTCAGTTCATGAACTTCCTCCACATTCATACCATGTTCGAAGGCCTTGGCAATGGCCCACATTCGCACGGGAGTTGGATGGGCCAGCTCCTTCTTGATCTCTGCCTCCAAAGACGCACCTGACCAGGCGTTGCTCTTGAAGGCGGTTCAACTATGTTCAACTCATGTATATTATTTATAATATGTATTATATATATAATATATATATATATTATACATACATATATATATATATTATACATACATATATATATATTATACATACATATATATATATATATTATACATACATATATATATATATTATACATACATATATATATATATTATACATACATATATATGATCGAGAGACCTTTAGGTACCATTTTGTTCCGGTTAATTCTCATAATGTTTAAAGCTTTTTGGCAAATTGAGAGGATTTAAAGAATTAAATGATTTAATCCTTTTAATCCTCCAGAGCCTTTGGGGGATTAAACGGATTAAAAGGATTAAATCATTTAATCCTTTTAATCCTTTTAATCCTCCAGAGCCTTTGGGGGATTAAAGGATTAAATCATTTAATCCTTTTAATCCTTTTAATCCTCCAAAGCCTCTGGAGGATTAAAAGGATTAAAAGGATTAAATGCTTGGTCCTCACATTGGGGTTCTGCGGGCTCTGGAGGATTAAAAGGATTAAAAGGATTAAATGATTAAATCCTTTTAATCCTTTTAATCCTCCAGAGCCTTTGGGGGATTAAATGGATTAAAAGGATTAAATGATTTAATCCTTTTAATCCTTTTAATCCTCCAGAGCCCCCAGAACCCCAATGTGACGACCAAGCATTTAATCCTTTTAATCCTTTTAATCCTTTTAATCCTCCAGAGGCTTTGGAGGATTAAAAGGATTAAAAGGATTAAATCATTTAATCCAATGCTTGGGCCTTAGACTCCAGATCTCTGGGATTAAAAGGATTAAAAGGATTAAATGATTTAATCCTTTTAATCCTTTTAATCCTCCAGATTGGGGGATTAAACGGATTAAAAGGATTAATGATTTAATCCTTTTAATCCTTTTAATCCTCCAGAGCCTTTGGGGGATTAAATGGATTACAAGGATTAAATGATTTAATTTAATCCTTTTAATCCTCCAGAGCTTTTGGGGGATTAAAAGGATTAAAAGGATTAAAAGGATTAAATCATTTAATCCTTTTTAATCCCTTTAATCCTTTTAATCCTCCAGAGCCCCCAGAACCCCAATGTGAGGACCAAGCATTTAATCCTTTTAATCCTTTTAGTCCTCCAGAGGCTTTGGAGGATAAAAAGGATTAAAAGGATTAAATGATTTAATCCTTTTAATCCTTTTAATCCTCCAGAGCCTTTGGGGGATTAAATGGATTAAACGGATTAAATCATTTAATCCTTTTAATCCTTTTAATCCTCCAGAGCCTTTGGGGGATTAAAGGATTAAAAGGATTAAATTTTAATCCTTTTAATCCTTTTAATCCTCCAGAGCCCCCAGAACCCCAATGTGAGGACCAAGCATTTAATCCTTTTAATCCTTTTAATCCTCCAGAGGCTTTGGAGGATTAAAAGGATTAAAAGGATTAAATGATTAAAAGGATTAAAAGGATTAAAAGGATTAAATCATTTAATCCAATTAACTCCAGAGGATTAAAAGGATTAAAAGGATTAAATGATTTAATCCTTTTAATCCTTTTAATCCTCCAGAGCCTTTGGGGGATTAAACGGATTAAAAGGATTAAATGATTTAATCCTTTTAATCCTTTTAATCCTCCAGAGCTTTTGGGGGATTAAAAGGATTAAAAGGATTTAATCCTTTTAATCCTTTTAATCCTCCAGAGCCCCCAGAACCCCAATGTGAGGACCAAGCATTTAATCCTTTTAATCCTTTTAATCCTCCAGAGCCCCCAGAACCCCAATGTGAGGACCAAGCATTTAATCCTTTTAATCCTTTTAATCCTCCAGAGCCTTTGGGGGATTAAAAGGATTAAAAGGATTAAATCATTTAATCCAATGCTTGGGCCTTAGACTCCAGATCTCTGGGGGATTAAAAGGATTAAAAGGATTAAAAGGATTAAAAAGGATTACATTTCGCGGCTGTTTCTTGGTTTTGCGCCTGCTTCTTGGCCTTTGCGCCTGTCTCTTGGCCTTTGCGCCTGTCTCTTGGCCTTTGCGCCTGTCTCTTGGCCTTTGCGCCTGTCTCTTGGCCTTTGCGCCTGTCTCTTGGCCTTTGCGCCTGTCTCTTGGCCTTTGCGCCTGTCTCTTGGCCTTTGCGCCTGTCTCTTGGCCTTTGCGCCTGTCTCTTGGCCTTTGCGCCTGTCTCTTGGCCTTTGCGCCTGTCTCTTGGCCTTTGCGCCTGTCTCGTGGCCTTTGCGCCTGTCTCTTGGCCTTTGCGCCTGTCTCTTGGCCTTTGCGCCTGTCTCTTGGCCTTTGCGCCTGTCTCGTGGCCTTTGCGCCTTTCTCTTGGCCTTTGCGCCTTTCTCTTGGCCTTTGCGCCTGCTTCTTACATTTCGCGGCTGTTTCTTGGTTTTGCGCCTGCTTCTTGGCCTTTGCGCCTGTCTCTTGGCCTTTGCGCCTGTCTCTTGGCCTTTGCACCTGTCTCTTGGCCTTTGCGCCTGTCTCTTGGCCTTTACGCCTGTCTCTTGGCCTTTGCGCCTGTCTCTTGGCCTTTGCGCCTGTCTCTTGGCCTTTGCCTGTCTCTTGGCCTTTGCGCCTGTCTCGTGGCCTTTGCGCCTGTCTCTTGACCTTTGCGCCTGTCTCTTGGCCTTTGCGCCTGTCTCTTGGCCTTTGCGCCTGCCTCTTGGCTTTCGCATCTGTTTCTTCGTTTTTGCGCCTGCTTCTTGGCCTTTGCGCCTGTCTCTTGGCCTTTGCGCCTTTCTCTTGGCTTTTGCGCTTGCTTCTGGGCCTTTGCGTCTGTGTCTTCGTTTTTGCGCCTGCTTCTTGGCTTTTGCCTTTGTATTTGCTTTGCTGGACTTACCTTTTAACATTTTTAAGCTTGTTCTTTAAGCTTCTGGTTGTACCTTTTTGTATATTCTTGTTCTTGGCTTGCATTTTTCCCATTAACATATTATAATATATAGTTCTTTTTCTAAAACAAAAAACCTTTGAAATATGATGGCATAGTAACTGTACATATGACATATTATTGATTTGGCAGGGACCATTCATGTTTCATTGTACAATCTAGACTGACGGATGCTGCGTGAGAAGCTAATAGACCGACAAACAAGAGAGGTATAACAGCTCTGTTAGGGCAGTTGTCGTTTTGGCTACAAGCTAGAACCTACTCACCCTAAAAAGTTGCGAAAAGGGAGCCTTATCTGTCACCGAATTATGTCGGATGCGGGGCTGGTGTTGCTGCTGTTGCATGTCGGTAGCGGAGCTGGTAGGGGAGCTGGTAGCGGAGTATTCCTAGCTGGTTTCGCGGGAGGGAATCACATGCTTGATGGTGCCTTTGTTTGCTTTGGGCAACACGGCCGAACTGTCTGCTGGAGATGGCCTATGAGAAACCAAAAGGCCAACAAACAAGAGAGGTATAACAGCTCTGTTAGGGCAGTTGTCGTTTTGGCTACAAGCTGGAACCCGCCCAGCCTAAAAAGTTGCGAAAAGGGAGCCTTATCTGTCACCGAATTATATCGGATGTGGGGCTGGTGTTGCTGCTGTTGCATGTCGGTAGAGGAGGTGGTAGGGGAGGTGGTAGCGGAGTATTCCTAGCTGGTGTCGCGGGAGGGAATCACATGCTTGATTGCTTGATGGTGCCTTTGTTTGCTTTGGGCAACACGGCCGAACTGTCTGCTGGAGATGGTCTATGAGAAACCAAAAGGCCGACAAACAAGAGAGGTATAACAGCTCTGTTAGGGCAGTTGTCGTTTTGGCTACAAGCTAGAACCCACCCACCCTAAAAAGTTGCGAAAAGGGAGCCTTATCGGTCACCGGATTATATCGGATGTGGGGCTGGTGTTGCTGTTGCATGTCGGTAGCGGAGCTGGTAGGGGAGCTGGTAGCGGAGTATTCAAGATTCTGCACTGGTCACCCGCGTAGAAAAAAGATTGAGGGTGTACATATCTATGCTCAGGAATCATTGTGATACATTGCATGCCTCAGACTTCTTGGGTGAGATTCCCAACCCATGCGATGGGGGGATAAGCAAGAGGACTTGGGAGTCGCAGGTGATGCTGTGCAGACAGAAGCTTCGGGAATTCAAACAGGGTCATGATGTTCAAGGCGGCAGCTCAGATGATAAGCAAGGCGGTGCAAGTTCTGACGACGATGACGAGGGCGGAGAGCCAGCAGAGCCCCGCTTCGTGATCGACGACGAGGGCCAAATCACTTTCCAAGACATCATCAAAGATTCCTTGGAGGAGGAAGTTCATGCTTTCATGGAAGAAATTGAGCACAACAACATTCGGAAGATGCACGGTGCATACTGTTGCCCTTTCTGCCCTTTCCGAGCTTTTGGTCGATTGTGCCAGCTCTCTGATCACCTGAGGCGCCATCATGTCGCCGCCAAGCAGTTTGTGTGCTCAGGAAAGAAGCAGTTAAAAGTGATTTTGGCCTTGCACGATTCAGATTCTGTCCGCAAAGAGAACGGTGCAGACTACTTGTTTCGCAGTGCCATGCTCCTTAGAACTCAAGTGGTTCCTCCTCTCGACCGCAACAAGAGTTTGATTGACAAGAACCTACGCCTGCTGCTAGAGAAAGACGGTCCAAGATATGTCAACCAAAAGGCCCTTGGAGAACAAATCGTTGCCCGCAGAGTGTTGAACATCTATTACGACAAATCCTTTGCCGAAATGGTCTACAGGGAAATTGTCTTGCACCATTCGAGTGTTCCTTGGCAGCAGCAGAACATGCACGTGCAATGTCATCGTTTTAACTTGTGTCAGAGCAGGATCATATTTTTTTTACGGTGTCAACCATGCCTTGGAATGATGTTCATAGTTCTTTTCTGAGGTCAAGAGCATTGTACATTTGCGGGCTTTGGAAGCCGGCAACATGCTTGGGAACTTGTACTCTTCCCATACACGTCATTGGTGGCCTCTTGTGGAGGACATCTACATGTCCTATCAAGTCCAAAGCTTGAAGAGCTCCATCTTCAAAACTTTGGAACACAGTCAGGAATTCTTGTGCTTGTCCATTGATGCTACACTCAAAGTCTGCATGACTGTGCAGGGACAAGCAAACTATAGAGCATCGGCCCAAACCCGAAATGTGGCTTGCTTTGATGATGAGCATTCTTTGAGAAGGGTGCTGACTATCAGGGGGCGTACCGGTGCCGTCTTAGGCATGGTTCCTGTTCCGAGTGAAGAGTCACCAAAGATCAAGGAATCTCTGCGCAATCTTTTCTCCAACCAGGCATTGTTCCAGGTTCGATATTTAGCTACGGACAACCCCTCTCCTAAGCTCTTCCGCGAGTTGAAAGAGATCTGCCCAAACCTGAGCTGCCTCTCCTTGGATCCTGTTCATCTGGCCATTGTCTACGAATATGCCCAGTGGGGGAAGAAGACGGCTGGATCGAAAGTTCTACGGTGTTTGCTACATAAGATGAACCAGGTAGCCCCGAACATGCGTTCCAGCTCTTGGGGGCCCCTCTTCACTGGCACCGCACCGCCAAGCCTGACTCGCGATGAAGAGCGGGCACGACATCTCATCACTGACGGCAGCATGGGCGCAACCAGGGCCAAACGCATCCTGGACAACCTTCATCCAGATTCGCCTTTGTTCTGCCGAATCACCTTCATTGAGGCATTAGCCGCCCTTTGTGCAACGTACCCACATGAGGTGAAAGTGACAGGCTCCAACAAAGAAATTAGGAAGGTTCTTTGGGCAGCCACAGCACCAGATAGATTGGAATGGCTGATGAACAACCTCCGTGTGCGGCACGATCTAACCCCTCTAGAGCGGGGGTTGCTGCCAAGCGGCACGTCCTCTAATGAGTCCCTTCATGCCGAGATAAATTCGTGGACTAAGTCCATCCGTTCACTGCACCAGAGCACACTGCGGCTGAAGCTTGAAATTATGCAGTTTGGCAAGGTGCTCGCCCATCATGTCGCCTCGTGTTTTCCTACGGTGCAGCAGACTTCAGAAGCTGTCCTGCTTGCGCGGGCAGTGGCCACTGATGTCTGGACCGATGCCACCTGGCAAAACTGTTGCTCGTCTGCCAAGGCACCTGTACCTTTGCATCGGGCGCGGCAAGCGGAAGCCAGAAAGGTACAGAAGTGGAAGCAAACAATCCCCATGAAGAGACGCGGAAAGAGGACAGTCCACCTGTCAAACGTGTGCACTCGATTCGATCTTCCGGCGTCAAGCCGAAAAGGCTTCGACGATAGCGTGCAGCAGTGCATCGGATTGGCGATCTTCCGGCGTCAAGCCGAAAAGGCTTCGACGATAGCGTGCAGCAGTGCATCGGATTGGAGAAAAGAAAGTCCAAGCCTCTGTTCATGCATATGTGACATGTGTGTTGAAGATGTGTTTGCAAGTCCGAAGCGATGCAAGTCCTGTGCCACCTTCCTTGTTTAGTTTTTGCAACAGTCTCACCAAGTGCCCTGGTAGGCTTGCAAGGGTTCACTGCAATCGAGGAGGCACGATTGGGGCCTGTGGTTGGTGTTGCCTGGCTTGTTCCGTTGTCGGGTTAACGAAGCGTTGACAAGGAGCTTCGCGTGCCCAACCATCAGCAATCGCCCAACAGCACACAAGCCAGCACGTCCGTTTTCCCACCCAGCCCTCCCATCCATGATTGCTGCCACCACGGACATGGAGGCTGAAACAACCCATCCCATATCCATGAATGAAGAAACGAAAATGTCATACTCACGCAGAGCGCTGCAGTAGGTTGTGGGTAAACATGTTCCGTTGAAAAAGTCGATATTTTGTCTGCCCAACCTTTGGCAGAGCTTTTTCAGCAAGCGTGCAGCAGTTTTCCGCCCAGCCTTCCCGTCCATAGTCGCCACCATGGACATGGAGGCTGAAACAGATCTATCCCATATCCACGGATGAAGAAACCAAAACGTCATGCTCACGCAGAGCGCTGCTGGAGGTTGTGTTTAAACATGTTCCGTCGAAAAAAACTAGAAAGTGCCCAGCCTTTGGCGGAACTTTTTCAGCAAACTTGAAGCAGTTTTCCCGCCCAGCCTTCCCGCCCATTGAAGTCACCACCGTGGAAATGGAGGCTGCAACAGATCCATCCCATACCCATGGATGAAGAAACCAAAACGTTATATCCACGCAGAGCGCTGCAGGAGGTTGTGGATGAACATGTTCAGTTTCAAAAGATTCTGCGTGCCCAGCCCTTCATCTGAGCTTTGCAGCAAGGGCGCAGCAACGAGCAAGCCAGTACATGTGTTTAACAGTCCCACCCTCCCATCCCAGTTACTGTCTCCGATCAACGTCCAGCGCTTCGGAAAGTCTCGCGCGATTATACAAATGTTTGCTGTAGCGCTCATTAGATTGAAGAAGATGCCTTTCTAGGCCAACGAACGAAATAGACCCCAAAGGTCCCTGCCACACATATATATATATATATATATATATTACATTATATTACATTCATTGTTGTTCTGTTTGCAATAGAAAATCAGTAAATTTGAAGCTTTTAACCAAGCCACCTGCGGACTCTCTCTTCTGGGAGGACGAAACGGACCCACGGCGGTTGAGTTCGAGATCAAAGCGGATGGGATCGAATCCCAGACTGGTTTCATCCACCATCCGCAAAGCCTTCTGGATGGTCTCCTGCCAAATGCTCAGAGATGGAATGGGATGGACATCTTTTTTGCTGGACTTGGCGAAGTTATTCTTTCACCATCTTTTACCTAAGCATGAACATCTGCCCATTTTCAAACAACTCCAAGAGCTCCGACTAGCAGGGAGGAGCTACGAGCTAGGGGCTGAGTTTTATTCGTTTCTGTGCTCTTTGGCTCTTTGGAATTCTTTGGCTGTCTTCGTTCTTCGTTTTGTGTTCCTTGATGCTTGTCAGATGGCATTTCCATGGCACGTCCCGTCCTCGAAGGTTCTTCCAATGGCCATGACCTCGCCCACGCTTTGCATGGCAGAGCCAATGCGAGCATCCACCGTGGAGAACTTCTGCAGATCCCAGCGTGGTACCTTGGCCACCACGTAGTCCAAGGATGGCTCGAAGCAGGCCGTGGTGCAGCGCGTGACGCTGTTCCTGTGCAAAACAAAAAATGAGAACATCCGAGAAGCGATCTGTCACCTGCTGACTCAATCTGGGTGGACGCTCAATCTCGCTTCTAGGCCAGGCTTCTAGGTGAAAAAGCCTCTTTGATTGCACCTGAGGTTCTGCCATCTGAACAAAAATCCGGCAGCCAACCCGGCATGCCCGGAAACATCAAAAGACAGCTCCCCAAACCTACTGCAACCCGTCATGCCCCGTTGGCATCCGTTGGCCCCATGTCGCCTGAGTTGGACCAAGTCGTGACCCAGCGCCAACTTCGCTGCGACGTAAGCCAAGGGATATCCGGTGGCCTTGGATGCCAAGGCACTGCTACGGGAGAGCCTCGCGTTCACCTCGATGATGCGGAACTCTGAGCTGTGAGGATCCACGGCATATTGGATGTTACACTCGCCCACGATTCCTGGGAACCGGGGAAGCGGGAACGGAAGGCGGAACGCAAAGGGGACGCAAGGAGTGATGTTTTTGACATGGACAGCACCATGCTCGAACTTGTCAAAAGATTGCTGAGGTGGTGAAGTGGAAGGTACAACAGGGTGCAAGAGGGTGCCAGATACTTCTGGCCTCCCTACCTCCAACAGCTTAGCACGAAGCTACCATTAAATTCTCTGAAGCTGACTAAGCCTGACCAAGCTAAGTCTCCAAGATGTCGGATGATCTTCAGAGCACATTGGCGCAGCCGGTAGTACTCATCGTTGCTCAAAGTCTGCGAAGGTGCAATCACAATGGACTCACCTGTGTGGACACCCATTGGGTCGAAATTCTCCATGTTGCAGACAGTGATGCAGTTGTCGTTCTTGTCCCGCACCACTTCGTACTCGAGTTCTTTCCAACCCTTCCTGTGACGAGGGGCCAAAGTCCGACCAGAAAAGGAAGCACTAAACCTCTAAGTCAACACTCTGCACTGCAACCTTTCTCTGCATCCGGAAAAACATGCTTTCTGAGCTAGCAAAACACACCGAAATCTAGTTTGTCAGCTCTGTAAACAGGAAGAACAAAACTCATCTGTCATCTGTCTGAGATTCAAAGACTTGTCGATGATAACCTGTGGGCTGTTGACCAGCGCCACATTCACCAGCTTTTTCAAGTCCTCCTCATTGTATGCAAAGCCACTGCCCAAACCACCAAGTGCATAGGCTGCCCGGACCAGCACAGGGTATCCGATCTTTTCAGCCTTAGACTGCTTTCGCTCGGGATGCAGATGGAAAACACTGCAAAACAGGGGAAAAAAACACTTTGTGCATGCCTTCATATCACCATGTCTCCCATATCTTTCCTGAAGAATCACTTGCTTCAAGTAGTGTGTGCAGTTCTCAATGCAGAACTGTCCGAGATCCGGTTGTGGTGAAAGGATGTAGCAGGGATTAAAAGGGCATATTTGGGGTCTGCGTGCATCAAAGGCACTGCTTTGACTGCATCAGGAACAGAGTCGCAGCATGAGCTTTCAGCAATTTTCTCACCACAGGCATCGACCACCTGAAGAAGAGTCAAGAGATGCTTGTGGCATCTTGTGTCTCCTCCACCCGGCTCATGTTCCTTGTTATATTTCACGTCTTTGCACATCGTCATACATTGTTCCACGTTTCTACATCTATGTTGGCATATGTTGGCAGTAGTTGTCAGCCAAGCTCCTGAAAAACCTTTCACACTGGTGAAAGAAATTCAGAATTGAATGCATGCAAATGGAATGTGATTCAATGCGCAAAGACTGGTTGAAGTTTGGGTCGCAAGTCACCTTGCTGAAGAGATCTCGGTCTTCTGTCTTCATGATGGCATCGATCTGAGTTCCTCAGTCCCAAAATGCTTTGGTCAGCGTGGAGGGAACTAGTGTCATTGCAGAAAGACAGATACACATAGATGCACAAACCAGGTGTTCAGAGAGTCAAGAAGTCATCATTGACAATCTACACGCGCAAATTCGGAACACGCGATTGGAATACTCGATCTAGTCCTATCAAGCAACAAATGCACCAACTACTCCAAGGAGCCAAGTACCTTGACGTTATACTTTTCGAAGACCCCTGCTTGGTACAACTTTACCGCGCAGTTCAAGGCCGTCTGCCCACCAAAGGCTGCAAAAATGCCATCTGGCTTCTCACGCTCAATGACTTTGACGACAAATTCTGGAGTCACAGGCAGAAAGTACACACGGTCAGCCATTCCGGCGGATGTCTGAACTGTGGCAATGTTGGGGTTGATCAAAATCGACATCACGCCAGCTTCCTTGAGTGCCTTGATGGCCTGACTTCCAGAATAGTCAAATTCTCCTGCCTGTCCAATGGTCAGTCCGCCAGAGCCCAACACTAAGACTTTGCGGTACAGAGTTGGCAGTGAGTATGGCATTGTGGTCACCACCGAAGCAGTTGGTTCAGCAATGAATTGCAGAAAGTAGTTGAACAGGAAATCCGTGTCCGTTGGACCACCTTTCGCTTCTGGATGAAATTGCACAGAGAACCACGGCTTGGAGGAGTGAATGATGCCTTCATTGGTTCCATCGTTGGCATTGACCTTGGCTACAAGTCATGCGGTCGTTTCGCACAGGAAAGAAAAAGTGAAACATGCCGCCTTATGAATCATAAAAAAAGAACTAAACAGAACGTTCCATCTATATAAGCCAATAGCAATTGACCATGAGCGGAACCCAGTGCTGTGGCAACGTAGTTTGGTCCACGGCAAAGCCATGGTTCTGGGCGGTGATGTAGCAGCGCTGGGTTCGGAGATCGACCACCGGCTGGTTCATGCCACGATTCCCAAACCTACCAGGCGGACTGATTGAATTCATGTTGTGCAAAGCAAAGGCAACTACATACCTAGCTACCTGAATTCGACTAATGCTGCAGTTTACAATGTACTTATATAGATGTGAGAAAAATACTTGCAGTATCAGCACACGTTGCTTGTGCCATGCTGCCCGAATCTGAAAGGGATCTGACTTGATGTTCTCAAATGCACTTGAAGGACGCCCACAAATGCCCAATCGGTTCATTTATCAGTTTGGTGGGCACCCAAAGCGATGGTATTCAACAGCTTGGCAAGTTTAGGAAAGCTGCATGGGGAGCCACACTTCACCTGCTGAATCTTCCGAGTGCCTCATCTTGTAGGTAGAGGCCCCAGCTGCCAACGCCAAGATCTGATTTCCCAAGCAAATGCCGAAAATTGGTGTGTCAGGTCGATGCTTCATGACCTCAGAAAATCGAGGAATTTCTTCAATTTTTTCAAACGTTCACAAATCTGTCCCTCTTCTGTCAGCGGATCCTTTGCATCGAATTTGAGGATTTTTTTTCCAAGAAGGAACAAAACAAACAAGTATACCTAGTCAAAAGTCAAGATCTTAAATGCCTTAAGACAAGCGCTGAAAGCGAACTAAGGCTGTATCTAAGGGGTTCTAAGGCCAAGGAACATACTTCACATGTTCCACAGTCTTGGCGCACATCGTGGGGTCGCCTGGGCCGTTAGAAAGAAATAACCCATCGAAGGAATCTTGCGTGAAGTCATAGTCCCACGGCACCACAGTGACTCGCAGCCCAAGCCCGTTGACCAGGTACCTGGCACCAACTTGAGAATTGCAGCCCTTTCAGGCCTTCAAGTGAGGCGACAAATGATTAGCCGAAACAAATTCAACATCTCGCAAAATTGATTGGCCATTGGTCATGTATTTCATGTTGTTGTGATTCCACCGTCATGGGGTTGCATGTACTGACGTCTACTGTATTTGTTATATAAATTTAAAAGGTGCATGAGGGCAGCTGCTGAGCCTGATGATGTTGTTCTTCATACCGCAATCCACGGCCAAGACATGAACCTGTCTTTTCGACGCTTCCACAGGCACGAAGACTTCCTTCTCCTTCCTTGAGACTTCTGCTACCAGGTTCCGGTGGTTTGGGTCATCAATTTCCAAGTTTACTGAAGGTGTGCTCCCTTGCACTACCAATTTCCCCAGCATTGAGCCACTTTCGCGGATCACTTTGGTGATGGCACGGGTATCCACTCCATAGATACCCGGGATGCCCTGAGAGGACAGCCACTCACCGAGACTGCGGATGCAGCTGTAGTGCGATGGTTCATAGGAGTAGTCGGAAATGACCACGCCCTTCAAATGGATCCTGAACTGTGCGCGTGCATCATGTTCGACACTTCAAACCTACAAATGCTCAATTAGCACGCAAATGTCGAATCTATGTATGTGCATCCATGTGTATACAAATACGCATACACATACATTAAATAAATAATTAAATAAAAATAACATGAAAAAAACAAGAACAACAAGTCAAGGCGAGGAGCTTGTGGCTCTCGAACCATTTGGGCAATCCAAGCTGGTCCTTTTCATCGGAAGGAATCCCATAGTTTCCCACCAAAGGGTACGTGAAAACGAGGATCTGCCCCGCATACGATGGATCTGTGAGGGATTCGGGATATCCCACCATTCCTGTGTTGAACACAACCTCACCAGACACTGATGTGCTTGCACCAAAGGAGTAACCCTGCATCATGGTGCCATTTGCGAGTTCCAAGTCGCATTTACGACGATCGTTCAACCATTGAAGAAGGTCCTTGGTGTCTCCGTTGACTGGTTTCGTGTCCATAGGACCCCCACCGTTCACAAAGTCCAAACCCATCTTGGACTTCCGAAGACTAAGGTGAGGTGTGTGGAACGAACTCGCAGTATGCTTGAAGAACCGAAATGGCTGCGAATTCAAATTTGCATCTGGTCACTGCCATGCACCTGACTGAGAAGTAGCATGAAGAAAGAAAGTGCATGTGTGTCAAGGCAAATTGTTGCCAGCACGGCTCTCAAGTCGCAACCATTCGGAAACCGATCAGTATTGAACCCGGATGGTGTAACCAACCACAAGGCCCTGGAGGCCTGTGGCTGGAGGAGAAATAAACTGCTTTCAGACGCTCAAAGCACAACTTGAACTGTTGAATTAACTTATTGCATAGATCACTGAAAGCAGATTTAACGCAGGATTAGGGTGCTTTGCCCATGAACTCACGCCACACTCAGCCCCAAGGCCTGCCAGCACGCGAATTTTCAACATCTGAATCTGAATTCGCCCAGGTGCAATGCTGTCCTGCTGGCCCAGCACTCCAGCCACACCCAAGAAGTAGCCCGCGAGCGCAGCAGGTCCAATGCTCTTCACATACCTGAAGTCGAGATCATCAATACCAAAATGTGCAATGTGTATGTAACTAGATTATATTATATATATATAATATATTATATATATAATATTATATATATATGTATATATATAATATTATATATATATATATGTATGTATATATATAATATTATATATATATGTATGTATATATATGTATTATAATTATACATCAATCAATGCCACTAAGGTCGCCGCAATGCATTTTGGATTCCCTTTGGGTCTGTATCTGCATGCTCCGTCCAGTCAAGTTACCATCCGAAGGAGACTTTCCTCTCCATACCCATGAAGGCAACTCCTCATTGCGACGCGGTGAACAAAACAGAAGGATGAAGAGAGAAACATGCTTCTAGTCGATTCTAGTCGATTCTAGTCGATTCTAGTCCCACTCGGGAAAAATAGCAATTTCCTCAACCTTCGATTTGCACCCCAAATAAGAAGGCCTGCTGCGGATCCGATGACCAAGAGTGAGCCACCGGTTGCAGCACAGTACCTTCGGCTTCAAACAATGTCAAGAAAAAATGAAATTTAGATTGTTAAACCCTCGGTTGTGTTCGTTGGGACATTAGCATTTTACACGGATGTAAAATGCACATTGATGCAGAATGCAAGCTACTCGTTGTTCATGAACGCTTGAGCCACAGCTCAAAGAAAAGCAAGCCGCTTGGTCAAAAGGATCTCACTGCGCTGGCCGCTGGCTCACGTGATCAGATTCCACAGGCCATCGTTGGAAGGATGTTGACCCAGATCGTACATTCCCTGTCACATCTGCGCTCTTGTATCCCAAATATGTAGAAGACGCATGGAGCAGCCAGTGATGCTTTGTGAATGCCAGGATACAGAAGGGTTCCCAGAAGAATCTTACAACATGTGGCTCTGTTCATCTGTTCCTCACGCGTTAGAAAAATAGGAGAAGGCTTAGGACTTAGGAATAATTGGGACATTCGTTGTAAAAGGGCTTCCATTGGAAAGACTGGAAACCTTTTGACAACGACTGCATCTACAAGGCATTCTTTGGAAGCGCCTGAGCAGCAGCAACTAATGGAACATTGTCGACGATGGCGGATGCAAAGCCAAGGAAAATTGCAACCTCAACAGATTGCAACCATCAGGGAGTGGATTCAAGCCAACCTTTTCAAATGTTCTATGTCATTCTAATAGCTTGAATATATCTTGAATATTCTTGAATATTCTTGAATGCCTCAGTTCCCAAATGCCCAACTCAGGTGGCTACCAATGCATCGTATGGTACAAGGGCGCTCAACTGCACGGCAAATTCCTCGAAGTTCCACAAGATTTACGGCAAGTTTCGCAAGTTTCATGGTCACTTTGCAGGGTCACTTTGCAGGGTGCCTTCAGAAGTCCCACTCGCTCGAGACCGCCAACAGCAAAGAGAACACCAAGGAAAAAGAGGGCATCAGGCACCTGCACGGATGCACAACACATGGCTGGTGACCAAACAACCAAGAATTTCATGAGAGTTTTCCGTGGCTAAGAATGAATCCAGGCGTTTAATCTGTCAGGCCTCAACACGGGTAAGCGCACCCTTCAAGGAGTATTTTTCATCCTCTGGGCCATGCAGCCTGACAGCTTCAGCAAACTTCAGAATATCAAGCACAGGGGCCACAGGGGCCACAGGGGCCACAGGGGCCACATGGGCCACAGGGGTCACAGGCACAGCTGACACAGCTGAGGATCCCGCAAAGAAGTGATCAGGCCAAGCAAACCCAAAACCAGCATCATCCTGGGGATGTTCAAACCGCAACAACCTATCAGCGTCGCGAGTCCACGGATCGGCCAACGACTGGATACGTCGGTACGACTGAGGCGGAGACCCGCTCCATGCAGGGCATTGCGTGAGAGCCTGGCGACATGCGAATCAGTGGTGCTCGCAGCTCGCAGCTCGCGTCTCAATGTGAGTTGAGTACAGTTGAGATCAGTTGAGATCAGTTGAGTATGTCTCAACAATTCTCAACAATTCTCAACATGTCTGAGCCACCGTGAAGACGGGCACAGTGATCATGCCGAAGAGACCACCCCAGAACACAACTGCCTTGGTCAGGCTACAGCCGCATTGATTGCATGATCCAGTGATTCACTGAGCTGAGCAGTTGACCTGGCCATTTGGCACATCATCATCCTGAAACACGACATCGACGACATCCAAAGATTCTGTTAACAGCAACAAGGGGCTTACTACTAGGGCCTCGGTAGAAGCAGCATCCCGATCGAAGGGCTTATCTTCCATCTGAATGTATTCATAGCCTGGCTTCTTGAACAACGGTCACAACGGTCACCCAAAAGTTTGCGGCCGCTGACTTTGCCACGTGCAGTCAATGCAGTCTCCTATCTTTGGGCGCCTAGAGTGCCCACCAAGCAGAGCACGCTGGGGACGAAAAGGTTGGCGAGCAACGGAACCGTGGTAACCTCGAGCCCATCAAGACCCCATGCAGAAAAAAGGGATGCCAGGGATGAGCATTGGATCATTAATTTGGATCATGGCAGCGCATGTGCCTGGCCTGTCCGCCAATATAGAGCATGGTTGTAGTGATGTCGCCAATAGGCGTCCTGCCGCGGGACTGCAGGTGTTCCAGGTGTCAGGATGGACAAGGACAGTGGTGAGACTGTAAGACGCTGCAAGAGACTTCGGTCCATGCTCCCCCAGCGTTTGAAGCAACCACCACCAGACCGCCAAGCTTCATGCGGAAATCCTCATCCTGCGGGCCCAATCGAAAATGTTCTGAAGCGATTACAAAGAAATGATTTGGCTTCGTCTTGCACGGAAGCTCCATCAGAGAACTCCTCTAGATTCCCAATTGTTTAACAGAAAAGTTACGTACGTGCCCTGTACACACCTTCACGAGCTTCTGAAGCAGAGAGATCTCGGACGACCAGAAACCAGTATGCAGAATGCTATGCTGCAGTATGCTGCAGTATGTTCATCCCTCGCAACCATGAACTCGCTAGCATCAAACCATCAAGACATAGGACATAGGCTGAGCCCAGCACCATGACAATGACAACGGTCAAGTTGTTCAACACGGATGAAAGCACGAAAGTAAGGACACCGATGATGATCTCAGTTGAGAAAATCAAGGAGTAAAATGCAATCGAAAGACAAAGGCCTTTGATGTGGTTTGGAATGAAACCATCCAGGTCCAAAGTACGAAAGGCCTAGAGTTTTTGTTTGGAGTCAACAAGCAAACACTGCAAGCAAAGCAACACCAACAGGAACATTGATCAAAATTGAAGGTTGAGTTCGACACCAGCAACTCCTTCTGGGTCTTGGCCTGAATAGCCTTTGTGATAATGTCAAAGCCTGGGCATTTTGACAAAAGAATCCACGCCGTCACCGGAAGGTACAGCAGATAGAGATACTTAGAGCACATCGCCACTATTGCACTGATCACCCGTCACTACCCCCTCCTTTGTGTGCATCCATGATCTCCACAATGGTCAAAGCACCCAGAAGGAAAAACACCACCTGTCAACATCTGTCACGTCGTCGGGTTGAAAAAAAATGCAACGCTCACAAGAGCTGAAAACGGCAACGGCAACGCCTCAGAGACATCCTCCAAAGTCTCCCTGAGGTCAGGGAACATCAAAATTGCTGGCACAACGGGCAGGATCAATTACTCACTTCACAAGATTCAGAAAAAAAAAGTTGAGATGAAACAAGTGATGAGTCAGGAATGTCTGTTTGACACATTCAATCATAAGACATAAGCTATGAATAAGCCATACAAGTCCTGCGTTTGTTGCAACTGACAGCATCCTCCGACACTGAGAATCAGGCTTGATGGCGATGTCAAAGTTGGCGGCAGACATATCAACACCAGTTCCGACCAAAGCCCACACCTCCAGTATCAGCATCATCAGTATCATCAGTATCATCAGTATCTAAATAGCTCTAAGTTGACGTACCACCATTGGGTCACCGAGACTCGCGCCAGGACGCCTAGCACCAAGGCAGTAGCAGCCTGCACTTGAGATTCGACCAGTCACGTGACAAAAAAGCACCAAGACCTTTCTGAAATTCAGCTACTCAGCGACTCAGCTACTCAGCTGCTCTTGACTTGTCGCTGCCACTAGCTTTCCCATTTTTCTATTGAAGCAATGGTGTCAGCTGGTGAAACGGGCGATACAGACTCGATACTCCCCATCAGCAGCGCAGGGTCTGCCCAGCTTGAGGAAAAGCCTCCACCGAGCAAACACAAGGGCGGGGCTCCAAAGCCACATATTGATTGAGAACTGCAAAGCAAATCAAATGATGTCAAATTTTGTTCTACATCTACATTTATATAATTGTTTAATAAATATATATATATACAACTAAATACAAATATGTATAAATATGTTTAGATTTATACAGAAGTATACAAATACATATGAATAAATATAAATATAGTTTTATATATTTATATAAATATATTTATAAGTATATATATATAATATGTATAAATATATATATATATATGTATATATATAAATATATATATATGAAAAAAATATATGTATATATATATTATATATATATATGCAAGTTTGGCTGCTGTTTCTCCACTCTCAGATGCTTTCAAATATACACAGACATGTCTGATGCCACCTTCCTGTACGTTTCGCTGCTTCGTAAGCTGGCTCTAAACAAGCCCGAAAAGGGGAAAGGATTTCAGCAGCAGCTAAAGGTAGAGGAGACATCAGGGTGGGCCGTGTTTTGGGACTCTAAACTGCCAGCATTAACACCAGCATGCAAAGACATGAAGGTTTGGCTGCTGTTTCTCCACTCTCAGATGTTTTCAAGTGTGCACAGACACATCTGATGCCATCCTCCTGTACGTTTTGCTGCTTCGTAAGCTGACTATAAACAAGCCAGACAAGGGGGGAAAAAATCCGCCGACCCCGGCAGACGCAAGGGGGAGCGCGCCAGGGAATAAGACATTTGACCCTTGTCGGACTACTACTACTACTACTACTACTACCACTACTACTACTACTACTACTACTACTACTACTACTACTACTACTACTACTAGGACTACGAGTACGACTACGGCTACGACTACGAGTTTCGAAAAAGATGTCTGGCTGTTGGTTTCTCGCCTTGGAGGCTGTTGTTTCGCAACCGCTCGCTAGGAGTTTGTTGTGGAGCCGTTGCCCGCAGGCCGTCCTTCAGGGCCACTGTGTTTCCCTGTCCGGCAGCGTGCGTTTTCAGCTTCGGGAGGAAGAGCAGCAGCAGCAACAGGAGCAGCAGGAGGGTTCTATGTCTCACTATGTCTCATTGTACAAACAGCGGTACAAAAAACGGTCGAAAACTATTGTTTTTCTAGGGTTTCAGAAGGGACGTTAGGCAGTTTTTGGGCTCGATTTTGGCGCCGTTCCGTCCTTCAGGGCCACTGTGTTTCCCTGTCCGGCAGCATGCGTTTTCAGCTTCGGGAGGAAGAGCAGCAGCAGCAACAGGAGCAGCAGGAGGGTTCTATGTCTCACTATGTCTCATTGTACAAACAGCGGTACAAAAACTGGTCGAAAACTATTGTTTTTCGGCAGGGTGCGTTTTCAGCTTCGGGAGGAAAAGCAGCAGCAGCAACAGGAGCAGCAGGAGGGGTCTATGTCTCACTATGTCTCATTGTGCAAACAGCGGTACAAAAAATGGTCGAAAACTATTGTTTTTCTAGGGTTTCAGAAGGGACGTTAGGCAGTTTTTGGGTTCGATTTTGGCGCTGTTCCGTCCTTCAGGGCCACTGTGTTTCCCTGTCCGGCAGCGTCCGTTCTCAGCTTCGGGAGGAAGAGCAGCAGCAGCAACAGGAGCAGCAGGAGGGTTCTATGTCTCACTATGTCTCATTGTACAAACAGCGGTACAAAAACTTGTCGAAAACTATTGTTTTTCTAGGGTTTCAGAAGGGACGTTAGGCAGTTTTTGGGCTCGATGTTGGCGCTGTTCCGTCCTTCACGGCCACTGTGTTTCCCTGTCCGGCAGGGTGCGTTTTCAGCTTCGGGAGGAAGAGCAGCAGCAGCAACAGGAGCAGCAGGAGGGTTCTATGTCTCACTATGTCTCATTGTACAAACAGCGGTACAAAAAATGGTCGAAAACTTTTGTTTTTCTAGGGTTTCAGAAGGGACGTTAGGCAGTTTTTGGGCTCGATTTTGGCGCCGTTCCGTCCTTCAGGGCCACTGTGTTTCCCTGTCCGGCAGCGTGCGTTTTCAGCTTCGGGAGGAAGAGCAGCAGCAGGAGGAGCAGCAGGAGGGTTCTATGTCTCACTATGTCTCATTGTGCAAACAGCGGTACAAAAACTGGTCGAAAACTATTGTTTTTCTAGGGTCTCAGAAGGGACGTTAGGCAGTTTTTGGGCTCGATTTTGGCGCTGTTCCGTCCTTCAGGGCCACTGTGTTTCCCTGTCCGGGAGGGTACGTTTTCAGCCTCGGGAGGAAGAGCAGCAGCAGCAACAGGAGCAACAGGAGGGTTCTATGTCTCATTGTAGAAACAGTGGTATAAAAATTGGTCGAAAACTATACAAAACCTTGTCCAAAACTATATTGTTTTTCTAGGGTTTCAGAAGGGACGTTAGGCAGTTTTTGGGCTCGATTTTGGCGCTGTTCCGTCCTTCAGGGCCACTGTGTTTCCCTGTCCGGCAGCGTGCGTTTTCAGCTTCGGGAGGAAGAGCAGCAGCAGCAACAGGAGCAGCAGGAGAGTTCTCTGTCTCACTATGTCTCATTGTACAAACAGCGGTACAAAAAATTGTCGAAAACTATTGTTTTTCTAGGGTTTCAGAAGGGACGTTAGGCAGTTTTTGGGTTCGATTTTGGCGCTGTTCCGTCCTTCAGGGCCACTGTGTTTCCCTGTCCGGCAGCGTCCGTTCTCAGCTTCGGGAGGAAGAGCAGCAGCAGCAACAGGAGCAGCAGGAGGGTTCTATGTCTCACTATGTCTCATTGTGCAAACAGCGGTACAAAAACTGGTCGAAAACTATTGTTTTTCTAGGGTTTCAGAAGGGACGTTAGGCAGTTTTTGGGCTCGATTTTGGCGCTGTTCCGTCCTTCAGGGCCACTGTGTTTCCCTGTCCGGCAGCGTGCGTTTTCAGCTTCGGGAGGAAGAGCAGCAGCAGCAACAGGAGCAGCAGGAGGGTTCTATGTCTCACTATGTCTCATTGTACAAACAGCGGTACAAAAAATGGTCGAAAACTATTGTTTTTCTAGGGTTTCAGAAGGGACGTTAGGCAGTTTTTGGGCTCGATTTTGGCGCCGTTCCGTCCTTCAGGGCCACTGTGTTTCCCTGTCCGGCAGCGTGCGTTTTCAGCTTCGGGAGGAAGAGCAGCAGCAGCAACAGGAGCAGCAGGAGGGTTCTATGTCTCACTATGTCTCATTGTACAAACAGCGGTACAAAAAATGGTCGAAAACTATTGTTTTTCTAGGGTTTCAGAAGGGACGTTAGGCAGTTTTTGGGCTCGATTTTGGCGGGGGCCCACTGTGTTTCCCTGTCCGGCAGCGTGCTTTTTCAGCTTCGGGAGGAAGAGCAGCAGCAGCAACAGGAGCAGCAGGAGGGTTCTATGTCTCACTATGTCTCATTTGTACAAACAGCGGTACAAAAAATGGTCGAAAACTATTGTTTTTCTAGGGTTTCAGAAGGGACGTTAGGCAGTTTTTGGGCTCGATTTTGGCGCTGTTCCGTCCTTCAGGGCCACTGTGTTTCCCTGTCCGGCAGCGTCCGTTCTCAGCTTCGGGAGGAAGAGCAGCAGCAGCAACAGGAGCAGCAGGAGGGTTCTATGTCTCACTATGTCTCATTGTGCAAACAGCGGTACAAAAACTGGTCGAAAACTATTGTTTTTCTAGGGTTTCAGAAGGGACGTTAGGCAGTTTTTGGGCTCGATTTTGGCGCTGTTCCGTCCTTCAGGGCCACTGTGTTTCCCTGTCCGGCAGCGTGCGTTTTCAGCTTCGGGAGGAGAGCAGCAGCAGCAACAGGAGCAGCAGGAGGGTTCTATGTCTCACTATGTCTAATTGTACAAACAGCGGTACAAAAAATGGTCGAAAACTATTGGATTGTAGTCATATATCGTAACCGAATACATATACAGCGATATATGCTGCCAGGCTGGAACCAAGAAGGATGCAGCCCGCCCTCACCATTTGGGAATGTGGATAGATATGGATCGATATGGAGGATATGGTACAATGTGAGTCAGCCTGGAACAAAAAGACAGAGACATAGACAGATGCACACTGACAATGAAACACACACATATATATATATATGAATATATATATAATATGAATATATATATATATATAATATGAATATATATATATGATATATATATATATATCTATTAAATATACACAGATCTATGATTCTATCTATCCATCTACCTACCTACCATTACCTGCCACTACCTGCCTATCTATCAAACTATCTAGCTATCTATCTATCTATCTAACTATCTATCTATCTATCTATCAATCTATCTATCGACCTATCTATCTATCGATCGATCTATCTATCTATCTATCTCCATCTATCTATCGATCGATCGATCTATCTCTATCTATCCATCTATCGAATCTAGCAAGCCTGCAGACCATCTATCTATCTATCTATCTATCTATCTAACATCCTCGATGTCGAATGCCGATGTTTACCTGCACATTAAAAATGACAATGTCGACCCTAGCCGTTCCATGGCTTTTTGTGACCTGGTGTTGTCAGCCCCTGAAAATTTCAGTCATTTGAGATCCCAAATGAAAAATCCTCAAGCACAAGCCTGACTGTCCAGCAACACTATGTCAGAATGCAACATAAACAAACATTAAAAAAACATCCAAAATATATTGCCTCGCTCTGGTGAAATTTAACTATATATATATATCTCTCTCTCTCTCTATCTCTCCTCTCGTATCATGGCTATGGAAAAGCCACCAACTTGAGCTGTGTGAAAACACAGCGCAAACCTCTTTTTTTTCTCCGGGGTCGGCGGCAGGGGCGGCAGCCCTTAAATATATATATATGTGTTCTCATAAGCTGCAACTTTGCAAAAACCTATGCTGCGCACTTCATTCTTTGCTTTGCAATTGTCTGACCCAAAAATTGAAGCGGAGGGGATAGTCAGTTCCGAAGTAACAAGACTATCAACTGGCGTTTCTTTCAAAACAAACAGGTTTTCCAATCTAAAAGAAACTCCTCTGTTCGAAGTCCCTCACATCCGACCCAAAGATGAAGCCTGGCAGGCGGTGGTATTCCTGCTTTGGTGGCTCCGAAGGCCTTCAAGCCATCACTTTGCACAAAAGCGGTGCTTTACTGACAACCTTCAAAAGATTTAAGTATGAAAATGGGGAGAATACAAAGAAGAGGAGCTATTCGGTATTCTGGGATTGAATTCCTCAGACGCTGCGGCATCTTAGCATCTTCAAGCGCTGTTGATCTCTGTCCGCCTTAACTCACAAACAAGCATCAAACAAGCTTGCAGTCTAGCAAACAGCTGTCATCAGCTGTCCGCCATGGTTTCTCTTTGGTGAAACTCAGGGCCTCCCGGCCTCCCTTTGCTTTTGATACACGCTAAATTGACCCCTGGCTTGCACTGTGTCGCGCACGGGCCCAGCAGTCTTCAAATAAGAGGCTGCCAACAACTTCCTGTCCATTGAACATCAATGAAACACAACCCAGACTTTCAGCAAATCTGATGTCTATTTGGGCATAGGCTGGGGTGCGGAGTTACATCTGTACCAATCTTTCCTTGGTTTGCTTTTCGCTTGCTTTGTGAAGAGCGAGAAGATCTCGTAAGCCTACAGGTCACCAAGCTGTCAGTCGTGTCACAGTGTCTTCTCTCTCTCTCTCTCTCGCTCCCCCTCTCTGTAGTCTTAATGTGTCTGGTGGCAGCTCCACACCTCTGGCAAAGCCACAGCCTGTTTTGCTCATCCTCCTCAACCTCACAAATCTATGCACTCTGTGTTGATGCTCTTTTTCTGCTCGTGTGGTTCTATGTCTTCAGCTCCCATCATCAGTTTCATGTGCTCGTCTCTACTGTTGATCTGTTACGAAGGCCTTGGAATTGACATTTCTTTCGTGAGCAAATTCGCCACACTTGGAGTCGGAGATACCACTGTCACATCAAGCCACCGCCAGGGTTCCACGAAAGTATTTGCAGCTGCTTGCAGCTGCTTGCAGCTGCTTGCAGTCTAGAATCTAGAATGATTTCTGGATTTGCAGCAAAGGCTCGATTTCCACGGGGAGCGAACCAGCTAATACACGCTCACTCAATTTTCCGTGCGGCCTCAACCGTCGCACATGGGACCTCTGACCAACTTCCATCACGTCATGCAGCGTTTCACTTGCAAAACGTACGAAATGCGATAAGGCGCTGGGTGTAACAATGAGAAATGTGCAACGGCGCGTGCTCGGCGGCCGTGGGAGGGGTCTGTGGATAAATGTGGAGAAAAGAGCAAAGTTCAAGAAGAGATTGAAGCAACTCCACCTCTAAATAGCCAGTTGTCCGCAAAGCGACGTCACATCTCAATAATGTTAGCTTGCAACGCAGCAAAGTCCATGGCACAGAAGAGGAAAGTTCGGAGCAGGCACGTCTCTGACAGCAGTTGTGGGGTGCGTCGCCATGCATCTAGCTTCCTTCCAAATTTACTGTTCGGTGTGGTTTGACGTTGGCACTACTGGCCACCTGCCTGCAGCGGGTATGGTTCCCCTACGGCTCCTTCGCTTTTTGCCTTTCTCAATCGAATCCTTGAAACAACCGTTTGCATTCTGTCTTGCAACGAAGCTTCGACAGGCCGAGCATTCTGGTCACTGTTGCTGCATGGAGAAATAGGCTTGCCCACCGTATTATGACCACTGCAACTCTGGGGGTTAATTTTTCTTTGCACATTCACTCGGACTATTCTATGAGTCTATGAGTCTATGACATAGAGTCTGCAAGCTCTACTTCCTGTCCCGACAAGTGTTGATTGAAACCATGTGCTGTGAGAACGAAAAAAAATCATGGGACTGGAGCCAAATGAAGCGTAAGGTGCCCTTCTCAGCATTCAGGTTTCGGCGTGAGGTTCACTGTCGGCAATTGCAGATGCTTCCACAACCTCTTCCAAAATGTTGAGTTTGTGGATTTTGAGAAGATTGGATGTATAATGCAGTCCACTAGTCAGTGATCCACACAACAACTCAAAATTATCGATTTTGATGTTGTTCCCGTATTCAATACGCCATATTCAGGGTTTAAGGTTTTCCTTCACAACCATGGGGGCAAAATATCACAAGATTCGCAAACATGCCATGCAAGATGTCCGCACCTCTGTGTATAGAAGACGTCCTGCACCTTCCTCCAATGGTGCTGATGCCAAACCAGCCTCGACATCAAAGATTTTTATTTATCCTTTTGCAATAAAGTCATTAGATGTCATTAGTTGATATTTTGTGACATGTTCTGGACGGCAACCATCACACCTCAGTTTTTTCGACTTCTGAAGGAGCAGAAGTTTCGCTGGCCTACAGAAAGACATGGTTTATTGAATGGATGATTTACTGCGGTTCCAATTATGAAAGCGAAGAAAAACATTTTACGCTAGTTTGTTCATTCAAGTTTCTACTCCTCTGCCGTAATTCATGAATAACTAACAAACAAGGTGGTCTGAATGCAGTGTCTCTCCCCCAATGCAATCGAAACACAATGAAGCATCAGATCACACAAACATACACAAACAGAAAGATTGTTTTCATTTACAAGATTGGTTGCTCCAGAACGACATTTTGGATCTGCGCATTTTGGGACGCTTGCACCTCCAAATCTTCAACTTTGATGCCCTCAACGGCAATGCATGTTTTATCCAAAATCATCCAAATGTGTTCACTCCACAGCGAGAATCAAATAAAACAGTCCGTTGAACAAAACAGTGGTCAAAAATGCCTCGACGCATTCTTGATACCAATCGGCATTTGTCACACGCCCATCCCACCTGTTGCACTCCCATGGATTGGTGTTTCGCAGAGCCCTGGCTCAATAACTGTAAGTCTTAAGATTGCAACCATTTCACTATGTGGCACAAAATCCAGCAAGCGCCTGACTTGGTTGGTCTGACTTCGCGAAAGGGTTGAAAACTCGTTTTGAACCTCGTGGTGGAAAAAATACAACCACCTCAAATGGTAACAAACAAAATTAATTTGAAAGGGCCTGCGTAAAAGCCACTCCACAATGACTTCGATTTGGGTGGTAAATACCTTGGTTTCAGATGCACAATTTTTGAACACACCACACAACAATTGCATGAATGGATCTTTGCACCGCACGGTTTGGAGACATCGAGGTGGTCTTCATTAATCTCCGAAAAACGCACCATTTGGAGCAAAGATTGACAAAACAATGGATTTGGATTTCATATTTCAAACCCATTGCGATTCGATGATTGGAAGTTGTTTATATTCCTCCGGCGTTGTTTGTTATTTCGGTTGAATTGGGTATGATATGTTTTCTGGCGAAAAATGTTGTGTAACAATGTCAAAATCGTTTATTATAATGTAATTGCCAGAATTATTTTTTTATATGTGTATGCGCGTCAAGCCACATCACTTGATTGTAAAAAAACATGGGCAAGGATAGTATGTTCATGTATGTTCCACATGTTTGTCCATGAAGATGAATGAATCATTTTGTCTTGCAATACCATGTTTCCATGCAACGCAGCCTTCGATCTTGGCACGTTGATTCAGTTTGAACCACAAAAAGCGGACAAACATATTCGATTTTTTGTGGTTTTTGTCACGTTACCCTTTGATAGTCAAACATGGCAATGGAACACATTTGATCATGGTACCAACCATTCAAGTTCAAAAATTGTTCGTCGTGCAGATGTCAGTACTTATCATGACAACAATTCTGAGACGGTGGAATCAAATCAATTTGAAAATGATGGTGCACACGGTTGTGAATTCGATAGCTTAGTTGCACTGTGTAATTTTGTTCGTTTCTGTTCCCCGATTAGTTTGTTGAAATTTGGTTTCCACAACCTGTCCAGTTTCTCACTGACGTAGTTGCGCCTGGACGCAGAATGAAGAAACCCTGATACCACAAAGAGGGCCGAGACAAAGGGATTGCAGGAAAAATCAGACCAAACGATATGTTTAAAAATTGGCACAGGTATATGTTCTGCCTCTTCGGTCGTAAGTTTTTTCTGTGTGTCCGGATTCCACTTGTATAACTACAGGTCAATATATGCAAATATTGAAGTCTGAACTCAATACAACATTTCCCCATCCTACATCATACCACACACTGAGTAAAAAAAACCTGTTCCAACCCACAAACCCGCATGCACATCAGGCATTCAGAAATTCATCCCTTGTTACCATACCATTGCAGACTGCGGAGTGTGGAATGGGTGGTGAATCGGTAGCGTTTTGTTCTAATTTCATCTCTCAAACTCTGGCTACTGACATGTGTCTCAACGCACTAAATAGGCACCTGTTTTAACTGCCGGAAATGGCAACAAATCTGAAGTTGATCAGGCTGGATCCCGGTGTTTGGACCCACTCCCTTATAGGATGTAGCCTGTAAAATGAATGAAACGTAATAACTCCAGTTGGAAACGCCCAAATCAATAACCCCATGCCACCTTCTGGACGAAGGAGAATTAGAAGGAACCGACGGCTATTGGGCCGAAGATGATGAAGACGGCGCAGAAGGATTCCTGGATGCTTTAGAAGATGTTTTCTGGGTCTAGGATGACGCAGACTACACATGGTATCAGAGAAGGTTCCAAGGAAGAGACCAGACGAGGCAAAGGTAAAGGAAAGAGAAAAGGAAAGGAAAAGGCAGAGGAGGACGAAGGTTCTTCAGATCAAGGAAAGGAAAGGGCCGAGGAAAAGGAAGAAGGAAAGGCCGCTCTCACATGGTGATTGAAGAAGGATATGAAGAGAAATGGAATGAAGGAGATGAGTGGAATGACTCTCATGAAGGCTATTGGGCCGAAGATCAGAACTGGAATGAAGGCTATTTGGCCTTTGAAGATCTGTGCTATCTTGATGCTGCAGGTCACCCAGAAGGGGAGAAGAGGTCCACCTACCTATGCCGGTCTGTGGCCTAGGCAGGAGCAGCCCCAGGGGGAGGAAAGAGCGGGGGGGACAGAAGAGGGGGGGCGACCACACAGAACCACCGACCTTGACCGGTCTCTGGGCGGGGTGGTTGTTGTTTCTTTTCGCGTTGCTGCCGCTGCGTCGATCTATGAACCAAAATGCGATCCAAAGGTTGAAATCAAAACAGCTTTGAACAAGTACACAACCAGTTCTGATTTCAACTCTCGAACTCTGGCTACTGACATGTGTCTCAACGCACTGCAAAGGCACCGGTTTTAACTGCCGGAATTTGCAACAAATCTGAAGCTGAACAGGCTGGATCCCGGTGATTGGACCCAAGTTATTCTGGGACCAGCCGGTGTAATCTTGAACTGGTGAACCCGCTATATTATCCCCAAGTGCTTGAAGCAGTTAAAAACTGGAACCAAAGAAACGAAATAGTCGTAGGGAATATTCGTGGTTTGACATCAAGCTGCCACAAGTCCTGTACATTGAACCGCGCTCTATTCTTGGCTGCAAATTTCGTTGGAAGGATACCAATTTCAGCCCATCTACTCAACAAATCGGCATCTTGGGTGTGAATGCCCGGAACATGCTGAGCATCCAGAAGGATATTGTGCTTGGCTAAGAGCAAACTATTTTTTCCAAAAAAACATGGGATACTTGATGCTGAACAAGTTACTAAGCCGTGCGTCGGCACCCGTGTTATCTGTGTGCGAAACAAAGGCTAAGTTGAGACGCTGGCTACTGCAAGTTTTCACCAAAATACGCAAGATTCCAACTTGCGCAAAGGCCTCAAGAAAAGCTATGTGTTTTTGCAGGTCAGCGCCTAACTGGATACTTAGGGCAGCAAAATCCGCAGTGTTGAATCTTTCAGAAAACCAAATGGCGGGACCAGCCACACGTGGAGCCTCTGGCACATGCGTCAGCAAATGCAGATCCTAATACTGAGCATCCACTGGCCGGCTTGCAACCATTGCTGAAACAGCTGCAAGACACGCAGTGAATCTAGTGAGAGTTTTCTGTTGTTGGTCCTGGGATCTCTAACTCGCATCCAAATTCTCTTTGATGTAATGGGTACTTGGGCCACATCCTGCAAGGAGCTCACCTGATTGTATCTAACAGGTTCAAGGTGGACATTCATTACATTAAGGTTATATCTCATACAAGTAGATATAACTACTAACAACGCAAAACAAGAAAGCACAAGTAAACAGCCGAATATGTATATATATTATATATATTTGGTTTTTTAATTACTTATATAATCTAGACATATTTAGTACAAAGCATGTCAAGGCCTTTCTTGTTGAATCTCCCTTTCCACTGTAATTCACTCGCGCTTTGAATTTATTCCCTTTTTCATTGCTGGATTGATTATGCTTGTCACCAGTTGTTTCTGGCAGATTTGAATCCATCTGTGTCAATGGATTTTTAACTTTCACCCATCAGATTTTCTGATGAGTTGGATTGGTGATAACCTTGTGTATAGGGCAAGTGAAGCAACAGAATGAAGAACACAACTGGTTGTTGATAACCAATTACAAAAGAAGGGAAACTTCACCAACCTTGGATGAACTCAAACGGAGTTCCGAATGGGGCCCAGCACGCGCGAGCAATGCATTGATTTGGGCATCAAATAGTGAAACCGATCTCTATCGGAATGCAATCCTGTACAATCGGATGAAATGAGACTGTCTGGCTAACGGATGCGATCTGGATTCTAGACCCCGGGCGGGTAGCAAAATCTAATGGAAGATCTGCCGATCCATGGATGTTGTTGATTGCACAGATGGCTGGAATGTTTGGGAGAGATTCCCAATGCAATCTACTGTTGGAAGTACACGCAACACAAGGAGTGAAACGTACGCAATGGATCTAAGCTAGTCAGTGGTGTGGAGGGAGGGAGAAAAAGTTATTAAAAGCAATGCTAACAATTAATGCAATGAATGCCACCTTGAGCCAAAATGTTTACTATTATGAAGTACCCCACTAAGCATTACTGAAAAAGTACAGTTAACGTTCAAGGTGGACATTCATTACGTTAAGGTTATATCTTGCTATACCCCTTTAATGCTTATAACTAAACTTTAAAGCGTGGCAAACCTGCAGCCCAAAGGGGGCGGCAACGCCGGCGGCAGAAATTTAGAAATTGAGGGTCAAAATAGCGGGCCACCCTCCAGCCACTTTTCCCCGAACTAACTTTTGCAGCTCTCACAGGTCCGCCTGAGAAAACCCCAATCCCAACTGTTTCCACCCAGGTTCTCCCATGTTCTCCCAGGAAATTGGTGATTTTATGAGAACCTGGGTGTTATTTTTTGCGTTTTTGTGGGGTTTCCGGGATTCCTGGGTGGAAACGGTTGGGGATTTCCTGGGCGGGCTTGGGGAAACCTGGGCGGACTTAGGCGGACCTGGGCCGACCTGGACGGGGTTAGCTTGAATATACCACGCATATGTAAACCAGAGCAGAATTGGATGAAACACCACTAACGAATAATGCTGAGCGTACACCGTTTTGATATGTATCCTGCACCATTCAAAAACCAATTTTAACACCCAGAAACCCTCAAAAATCCGCCCACACCGCTTTGGCGGTGAAGGCGTGCTTATTGGGGGGAAACAGCTACACTAAATGCTCAATCACATTTGTTAATATAGCAGTCGCTATATCAGCTTTAGCTGGGGGGGGAGGGGGGCAAAAACGGTTCCGCACCGAGACCAGAATTAGGTGGTGTTTTCGACATTTTTCGAGGGTTTTTGGATGTCTGAGCGCAAGAGGGTATTGAAATGGAATTTTTGGTCATTTTGGTAGCTTTCCGGCAATGGAAAAACGGCCAAAAATGAAAAAAAACATTGTACATAGCAAGATTTTGCAGGGTTTTTGGATGCCAGAGCATTGAAAACACTGCAAAAACAAGTGTTTTGGACTGACGTTATAGCAAAAAACGTGTAAATTACCGTATGCTTGACTGGAAACATTACAAAAACACTGTCAAAAGCAATGTTTTGGAAGGATTTACTGCCTTTATTTCTCCACAAAACCAGGATCGGTTGAGACTAAGTCAACACTGGTGGTGGAAGTTTCGAATGTTAATTTGCAATCCATATAATTATATTAAATTATATGGCGTACCGTTGTGACGTAAGGTAAACAATATTCGTGTAAATGTACTATTTACACAAATAAAACTTACTACAAAAAACGCAGTTGCCGACGTTTCGAAAAAGAGAACACAAGTGCACAACACTCGGACTTTATATTGATTTCCTTTTTGCTTCCAGTAATTGCACAGTCGGGGGTAAATCCAAGGCCGGTCATGGTTCCAGCTGATCTTGTTGTAGGTGCATTGGATGGGCCATGATTCCATCACTGTCTAACGTTGACACGAAGTGACGTGATGCCAAGTGTCAGAGCACCCGATAATTCCCAATTCTACAATTTTTTGGGTGGGAGTGATAAACGGGGTGGGTGAAAAAATTGCCCCTTATTTTAAAGGGACTCCCGCCCTCCCACCACTTGATTGGGAAAAGTCACAGCATTACAAATGATTGTGTGACATGTGAAGGATGTGGTGTTTCCATTGGAATTTTTGAATACCACATCTCAAATTCAGAAATAGAAATGGGAAGTTGAACGTCAATTTGTTTGCTTCCAGATTTGGTTGGATGTTTCAACGCTTAGTAAACGTTTGTTTACCACCAACCAGAGAAGATTACCTTTGATCCTTATTTGTGAAGGTTCACAAATTTTTGTTTGGAGAAATAATGCTTTCATCTTTTTTCAAAAGAGTGACATCTTATTTCTCCACAAAACCAGGATCGGTTGAGACTAAGTCAACACTGGTGGTGGAAGTTTCGAATGTTAATTTGCAATCCATATAATTATATTAAATTATATGGCGTACCGTTGTGACGTAAGGTAAACAATATTCGTGTAAATGTACTATTTACACAAATAAAACTTACTACAAAAAACGCAGTTGCCGACGTTTCGAAAAAGAGAACACAAGTGCACAACACTCGGACTTTATATTGATTTCCTTTTTGCTTCCAGTAATTGGACAGTCGGGGGTAAATCCAAGGCCGGTCATGGTTCCAGCTGATCTTGTTGTAGGTGCATTGGATGGGTCATGATTCCATCACTGTCTAACGTTGACACGAAGTGACGTGATGCCAAGTGTCAGAGCACCCGATAATTCCCCACTGCGACTAGTGCTCTGGCAGGAACACTCTGCAAGCTCTCGAACGTGCTTGCTGCTTAAGCCGAGGTTTTCCGAAGCACACCCCCGGTTGTCCTCAGGCAGTTTTCGGCACGCGATTCCCTGGACTACGGAGGGAGACGGCCGAACCGACTCGGACCCATCAACGCCACTTGGACATGCCGGGCAAGGTCCAATGAGACTATTGGTCCACTGAATCGCCTCGGTTGTTAAGTCCTCCACTTCGGTCGGAACACTGCATTCGCACGAAAAACAAAACCCTCAACACAAAATTTGTGCCAAGGGAAGTCAAAGATCTCGAGGCATAAAAAAAAACTTGATGTACTGCTGTCCGGAAAAATTGTATTGTGTTGTCTTGTAAAAACTCAGCCAACTCCGACGCAACGTGCTTTGCTTCGCAATATCGATTTGCAGCTTACAGCTGAAAGATCGTTCCCTTCGTGGAAGGGTCCTTCAGGCGTAGGGTGCAAACCAAACTTCGTCGCGCCTGTCTAGTCCATCACCAGATCTGGACACTGCAGGGGCAGAGGAAACTCTCACATCCATAGCAAGCATCCTGGGGAAGATGGTCCGAAGTGGGGTTCCTCATCTAGTCCCAGCCCGATGCAATGGTAAAAGCGAAAGCAGGAAGACGTCGATCACACGCGGTCCGCTGTACCATCCCTCAACCAAGATTTCAATAAACAAAACACAAGGCTTTCGATTCCTCGACTTGGCAGTGCTGTGGGATTCACCCGTCAGGGGTCGGCCCCAACTTCGCCGCAATGTAGGGCGGCCACCCGTCGGAGCAGCGTTGCAGAGCAATGGTTTCCCTCAAATCACGGGCAACCCTTTGTTCAGCGAGTACCTTGCGCCCTTTCCAGGTTCTCCACCCTGGTGCGAAGAACGTCCACCTCGTCAGAGAGTTGTTGAATTCGACGATCTTGCTGAGCTCGGTCTGTCTCGCAGCTATCAAAAAATTCCCAGGCGGAAATGTGCCTGATGAAGAACACCTTGTAGTCCTTCGTCTCGTCCTTGTCAATGCTCTTCACATGGCCGGATTTCAGGCCTTCTTCGATAGCTCCTGCCAAGTCTTGTGACCAGATCTGTATCGACATCTTCAAAGGGAGGTCACCCATCTTCGTGGTCATTGGGAGCGGTTTTCTCGATTGAAAAGAATAAACTCGAACCTCGCTCGATCTCTTGTTCGAGATTCTGGCGAGGAAATGCGACAATTGGAGTCCTTCTTCGGCCACTACCCTGAAACCTGAGTGTCTGTGGGGTGTGGGTTCCGAGTCTTCGCTGTCAACGTCCAGGTTCTCCCTGGGCGTCAACATGGCTGTACGGCTTCCTCGAGCTTGGCCCTGACCTTCGCAACATTTATAGCTGTGAGCCCACGATTTGGTAGGAGAGAAAGGGTGATGGTGCCAAGCATTACCCCAGAGCCACTCCAGAATACGGGGTATCCATGAATTACCACATGACACTTGATCCCCCGTCAATCAAAACAGATTTTCGAAAACACAGCTGTCCAACACACGTGGATTTCCGAAAAAAGGGCCACAAAAGAAGGAACCAAGCGTTAGAGACTGAACTCTATACTCCCCGGGGTTCCACCAGGCTGAGTGTCCTAGCTAGTTGCAAACTCTCCTTCTCGATGTGTTGCTGGTCTTCAAGTGAAGGCGAATTTCACTTCGAGGTTTTGGCCCAGGAAACATCGGTTTCAAAACCCAGGAAACATCGGTTTCAAAACTCAACCGAAAATCATGTGAAATTCATGCAAACTATATGCAAGCTATGATTAGAGAAATCCCAGATTTCACACTGCAAACAAGGTTGACATCAAGCAGCCGTCAAGGGTCCAGATCTCAAAATAACTGGCACGGATCAAAGAATCCATTGGTTTCTGAAATGCTAGATGCTTTCAAGATCTTAGATCCAAGTGATGGTGCCGTCAAGGGTCTAATTCCCAAATTAACAGGCGTGGGTCAATGAATCCATTGGTTTCTGAATTGCTAAATGCTTTCAGGGTCTTAGATCCAAGTGATGGTGCCTGACATTGGATTCCATGGTTGCCTGAGATGCTTGAATTGCCTTCAGGCGTCCCGACTGACCCCCGAACAAAATGACGGTTAGAGGCAAACTTTCTCTGGACTTCATGATTGTCCTGCTTTGAGGCTTGTGACTGCCTGAGTGATATACTGAGTTGTCACGTCCCAGAAAATATCGAATAAAGCCAAAAAGGCCAGCACATTGTGAAACCTGAATTGTAGAAAATTTGAAATCAAAAAATTTGTATCGCTGCCAACCAAAACCAATATCTCGAGTCGGCTGTATCCTGCTCGGCCTGCTTGTAAACACCGACAGCTCAGAATGTCCACCTGCCGTCCAGTTCAATGTCCGCCGACAGATGTGATGCGTCCAAGTTCGCGTCCTCCAGGAGGGCGACTTGTAAGGTCTGGCACACTAAATAGACCTGCGACTTTTCTCCTTCCAGGACGATCATCTTGTTGAGCTTTTGGAGTTGTTCCAAGGTGTTCGACAGGAAAAGCTTATGCTTTCGAATCGACCCAGCTTCCGTCCCTCGCTCAAACAAAAGCTTGCCGGTAGCTGCCAGGTATACCACAGTGGTGGCCAAGTCGGCATAGCCCGGAAAAGCAAAAACCCTGTGGCCTTCGAGGATGGCTGCTCCCGTGGCAAATTCTTCGCCTGAAGTGATGGACGAAACGGACTGTCTCATCCTGGACCAAGATGGTTCCTGCTCACTCCAGAAAGAATCGGTGCAATACACCCAGAGGGAAAAATACGGTCTTTCACTACGAGCGAACAGCCAGAAATTTCTGCTCGTAGTCTTTGTCCGCATCAAACCCAAGGTCTTGGCCAGGTGAACTGCTAGGCTGGATTTGCCGACATTGGGGGCACCTGATATTACGATGACCGACTCAGCAAGTTTGCCCAACAGCAAAGGGTACCAATCGGCAGACGTCACTTTGCCAGCAAGCTCTTCCACTGTCGTGACGTGGCTCTGCCAGTAGCAAAGGTCCCTCAAAATTCCCCGCAAATTGCTGTGGTCGATGGTGTCACAAATTGACTCCTCAGGTGCGGAGAGGACAATACGGCCCCCTTTTCCTTTGCCTTTGTGCCCAGGTGGTGCCAAAGCCGGAGGTTTACCCCAATACCTGCCACTTGGATGGGTCGACAAAGGTGGCGGTCTCCCTGTAAATTTGCGACTCATGGCAATCGAACGTCGCGGAACGCAGAGACCCGAAAATGTTTCGCAAAAGCAGTTCCCTTAAAATAAGGGCTTTGCCAAACCCAGTACTAACTCTGGCAGCATGTTTGTCAGAAACTGTGGTATAAAAAAATGGGTTTCCAGGTTCGTGACATCATGATTGTCGGAGAAATCAACCTGACTGTAAGCTATGCAGTTATTCCCACTTCAAAACATCCAATTTCTGACTGCCTGATGGCCAGAGGATTGCTTTGAGGAAAAGAATGTTCACTTCCTGACTCCATGATTGTCAGAAACTTGAACCTGACTGTTCTAACAAGTAAGCATTCATTAGCTACATACTAGAAGCTCGAGCCAATCACCCCAAACATAAAAAGAACCAAAATCAACAATAAAATAAACCAATAAAACACTAACACAAAAACATCGATGGGAAAAACGGAGTGATGTATCTCTGGTCGAATCGCGCATCTCTCTTTTTTTCATTGCCAGTTGGATATGTGGCTGTGCCACATCAGCAGCATGTCATGGTTGATGGTTGCATTTCACCCATCCCATGTAGAGAGGTTAATGGTCAAGCCCTTCAGGCTAGACGTCGAATCCATGCGGATTGTTTTTTTTTAAACAACAGCCCAGGAATGAGAAGACCAAATTAAATGATTTAATGTGGTCCACATGGATGTCTTCGCTTATGCACAACGCAACGGATGCTGAAAGGACCGGTCGTCCATGAATTGCACTCGGATGGTTGCTGGGTGAGTGGCCGGAGTATTGCCACGTGACGAAATGATCATGCTGGATCGGATGCTCATTGGAAACAGTCGGATGCGTTGGTTCGTCGCTCAGCGGATGAAATTGGAAATCGCACGCAAGGGAACCGCACTCGTGAGTCACATTCCAACCGAACGAAAAGGGAAACCCACAGCAATGAAACAGCAAACCAATTGGGAAAATACCAATGACAAATGAAAAACCAAGTAGCAGGAGATATGAGTGCGTAATCCCTGACATATTATGATTCCCCCACCTGAATATTGAGAAGCAACAGTAAAACAGAGCATAGAAAATGCGGTAGTTAACATTTAGAATCAGGTGAGGGAGGGTGGGTGTTTGAAATTAGATGAATGCTTACTTGAGCCAAAATGTAATGAAGCATTACATTGATTAAAACACTGATGAAACAAGTACATTAAGAGTTCTAACAAGTAAGCATTCATTAGCTACATACTAGAAGCTCGAGCCAATCACCCCAAACATAAAAAGAACCAAAATCAACAATAAAATAAACCAATATAAAACTAACACAAAAACATCGATGGGAAAAACGGAGTGATGTATCTCTGGTCGAATCGCGCATCTCTCTTTTTTCCATTGCCAGTTGGATATGTGGCTGTGCCACATCAGCAGCATGTCATGGTTGATGGTTGCATTTCACCCAAATATTTCTATCAACCAGGACTTACTGAATGCCCCAATAACCCCCTCTAATAAAAGTGTGAGGTAAGGACTGGCAATGGAAACCGGAGGTTACGGAAGTGGCCATGAAACTGTTGATCCCTTTGGGAAAATCGAAACTGCTTTGGTCGGGTGCCAAATTTGATCTAACGAAATTCGGATGCGGTCGGATGCTTGAAGGCTGGGAGGCAAGGGCTCTTCCAGGTTCATTCTGGAAATCATGTCAGCCAACTCATTGGCATATCCCGGGATGTGTGAAACGTCTAATTGTGCATGGACTGCGGAAGATAAAAGGCAAAGTTTTTCGACAAAGAAACATAATGGAGCTTTGGTGGTGAAGAGAGAGTTTGAGGTGGATTCTGCTGCTGTGTTATCACTTAAGCTTTTTAATGTGAGTGCAAATCGCTGGGATGGCAGTAAGCTGCATAGGGAATACAAGAGACAAATTTGGGCTAATGTCTCATAGCTGCTGATATCTTTCTGCATGTCTGATGATACTGGAATTTCTAGTTGGTGAAAATCGGATGCTATCCACTTTTCGCTGAACCAGCGCAAGTCACCATTGGCAAATCTGAGGAACCCTCCGATCTGACAATGATCTTTATCTGCACAGGCATCTGCAGCTGCTTCGCCAGCCCAAGGTAATTTAGGGTTCATAGAAACTATCGGATTTGAATATTGAAGCCAGGTTGAGAACATGTTCAATATTCTTTGAGAGTCTTTGCTGATCGATCTTTTGGTCGACAAGGGGTCCATGATGCGAACCCAAATCCGTTTTTCTGACAATCGGCAGTTGCGGACATCTTCCAAGGTAGCCACCGGTTGGTGACGAACTGACAGTAATTTCCCGCCTTCAGGTATGGCTGTGCCGATGGGCCGAGAGGTAAATTGTAGGTCTGGGCTCAGGCATGACAACGTGGTGAGCCAAAAACCAGGGTCAATTGAATATGATGTGCCAGGTGCCTTATATAGGTCTGTATATAAGTGGTGCAAGAAAGCTCTCATTAGGGGAAAAAGCTGCGTGATCCAAAGTGCCAGTCCAATGAACTTTTCAATGGTCTTTCTGGAGGTTTTCGGATGGGTCAAAAGCTCCCGGATCAATCTTTGTAGTTTTTCCCGCTTGCTCTGTTGCAATTTGACCTGACCGATGGAAAAATTAAATGTCCATCCAATCCAATTGACTTCCTTGTGTAGTTCGGCTTTTCGCCAGCTGATGGGAAGTCTGAATGCCTGAACCAGTAAAGCCACGAGTGCTGCTGTGATGGGTAAAATGTCCAAGCGTTGAACCAGTAAGTAGTCATCAACGAATAGGAACAAAGCATGAGCTGTGTAAATAAACTGATGGATGAGCCTTGTAAAAAATGAGCCAAGTCTGGCCCACCACCACGCACTGAACCGGGCTCCGAACGGACATACTTTGTAGAAATACAACCGCCCTTTGAACGAAAAGCCTACTAGGCCTCGATGACTGTGATGAAGTACACAAAGTTTATGAGCTGCGCGGACGTCAAGTCCCATGGCTCCCAGTTCCTCATTATGACCACGAAGAGGGAAGGAACGTACTACGTCCTTTGCAGATGGCAGTTGTTGATGCTCAGGTATATCGCAATTGTGGTTGGTGCCTGAAACCGTAAAGTCTACTACTAATCGTGGTGGACGGGTGTCCGATGTGGCAATTGAAAGTTTCCCCACTGCAACGCCAAGGGGGTATTCACGTTTGGCATCCTCAAGGTTTCCAGGGAAACAAATCAGCCATCCTTTTTCAATTTCCTCTTGGACCAGCTCCTCCGTGAGTTCTGGTTGGGATTCTGCTGTCTGCCAGTTTGTCCAGTGGACGGACAATTCTGGTCGTGCTGGGTCCTCGGTGGGCGGTTTGGCTGCAAATACATTTGAAGGAGCAATGTTGTCTTGAAAACCAGTGGAAACTCCTTCGATAAGCGCTGGGAAAAGATTTCGATCCGGATCATTCATGTGATGGCTAATGGCTTGAAGGGCATGCAAACAAAGCGGTTGATCTGCACGCACTTGCCAATCGAGCGGTTTGTCGAGGGGCAGCAATGTGTCAAGAGATGCACGGAATTGTTGCACCAGGTCTTCGGAAAATGGTGGATCTACTTGTTGCCGCTGGAAATGCCCCACAATAAACTTATGTAAATCATGTTGTAAAATTTTGGGAATCCAAAAATCCCGGACCGATCGAAAGATGTTCTCTTTGTCTGCTGGGGGTCTGGACCAGTCTGGGGATGATTGCAAACCTCCCCCATCCACAAAACTTTTGGGATCTTGGAACCAATCTTTGTGGGGAAAAAGTGAAAACGCTGAATCCCACGAGATATCATCTTTGAGTGGGGAAAGTAAAACTGAAATTGTTTGTGCAAAAGCTTCTGCTAATTTCGTTGGGTATGCTGCGGAACGTCTGCTCAAATAGATACCATGTTCGTCCTTTGTACCTGCAATGGATTTGTGGGCACCTTGTGCATGGGTACAAACTGCTGCAATGGCTGATAGAGGCTCGAAAGATGATGCAAATAACCATGTCTTCCTGATGTCCCAGTCAAAAGCACAGGCTGCTAAAAGAATTAGGCAGCAGTTGGCCATCTGAATCCAATTTGGCTTGGATGGTTCTCTCCAACTCATGGCACCTGAGGGTTGCTCAACATGGCCATGACCGCCAGCTACATAGGTGCATTGGACCGAATTAACGGAGCGATCTAACAGTGTAGCGCTGTCTTGAAGGCGCTGTTGTTCTGCAGGAGATAAATCAGGAATGCCTTGCATCATATCTGGTGTCCTGATTGCTCTCGGCCCACCTGGCCGAAGTTTGAGTAAACTGTACTCTGTGCAAGACGGCGATGCAGCTGCATAGCCAATGACTCCGGAGCCGCTTAACCTCAGTAGTTGTTCGTCGAATTGATCATGTAACAGATCCATGCGGCTATCCAGTAAAATGTCAATGGAGAGAGCTGGAAGCCCCATCGCCCTGACTGCTGTAGAAAGAGGGCAGTCTGCTCCGCTGCAAATGTCCAGGAAAATCTTTGTACCCGTGCAACTCCATGGAGTGAGAAAATCTTGACTCACATTGTACAAAGCTGATGGTATTGTGGTCTGCGAAATCTGTGTGTGTTGATGTTCCATGGTTATGTCTCCAGTGTCCATGCTTGTGATCTCCTCGACCATGGCATCCTGTTGAGGTGTGGCACCTGGTGAGGCGGAGTTTGCCTGCATGTCTGACGCAAAATGCGTGGGTGAAAACTCCAAGGACTTGTCCTCCTGTTGGTGTTCAAGAAGAGGATCATCGCTAAGCTTAAACTGAGCGATCGTCACATTGGGAGGTGATACTGATGGACTCTGCTGCGTAAGTCAGTGCGGAGTCTTGTCGTGCTCGATGGCAGGGTGCGCTGCCCCGCATGCAGTACCGTCTGCACGAGGGTAACCACATGCATGTTCATATCTGCAATCTTTGTTGGAGCATTTTCCTGTTTGATATCGCATACACAGGGTTTTCTTTTGGGACCCCTTCCAGAGCTCTGAGACCCAACGAACCGACGATTTGCCAGTTCCTTTTGAGGGTTTTCCCCCCTTGCCTGATGATTTGGCAGCTTTGCCACCTTTGAATGGTGTGTTGCTTGGAGGAGGTGTAGGCTTGGTCAATTTTGGCCTAGGCTGGAGCAGGGCAGCCAAATCCCCCCGATTTTGAGTAAACTCAAGCAATGCATCATCCAATGTCCATTCCGGTGACTCACATAGTTCCGCAATCTGGTGCCAAATGTGCTTATCTGCATGTTGGGCTTCGAGAATGGATGGCGCTCTCAAACCGCTCTCTGCATCCAGTCGCACTGACAGAAAAGACATGAACTTCAAGCTGTAAGAGCGTAGCCTATGTAGGTGGCACGCCTGAACCATGGCCCATGCATAGTTGTGCAAATCAAACATGCGGTTCACTGCATTCAAGCCCAGGTTTTGGTTGGTGATCTCCAGGGAGGGGATCTCATCGATGAGCAATTGATGCAATTGAACGTTCTCCAGTCTCGGGGCTTTGGAAGCTCGACCCAAGGACATCTCTTCGGATCGAGCTACTGACATTCGGTATTTCCAGGGCAACCACTTGTCCTCTTTCTTTTGGTGCAACTGAAACGCGAGCGCCAGTAATCGGGCACTTGGCTGTGTCTCCGGAGTGACAACCTCCGACGGAAAATTGGTACAGAATTTCATCTTCAATTGGGATACGGTTGAACTGGTCAACTTCGGTGGGAATGATTCCGACCATGTATTGTCTGTCGCTGAGGGTGTCCCGGTAGCTGATGATGTGCCTGCTGGTGCATGGGCTTCCGGATTTGGAGGTGCCTGGAGACTGCGCCAGGCTCCCTTGATGCAAGACTTCTGAAGCAGGGACAGACTAACATCATGGCATAGTTCTGCAAACACCTGATCCGTAAAATCTGAGGGCGAAGCTGCGATTTCTCGAAAGGACGTCACTGTCCATCCATCTGAAACCAGATTTGATGCCAGGGCTGGGTCAACTCCTGCATTTCCTAGAATCGTATCCAGTGAGTCATCCATGACTGGGGCACGGAATGCCAAAATGGCAGGTGAAAGCAAAGACCTAAATAAACGCATGTTCAAGTGGTGCAACCTAACACTATGTTGTGGGGCCAAGGAGTAAATGTTTGGTTAAGAGAAAACCACCCCCCTTGTTTGCAAGAACAGTTTTGTTACTATGGTGCAGACAATGTCGCATGAACCTGATTTGAAGGGGATGACTGTTGTCGGTTGAGCTGAGCCATCAGCTATGGACAATGAGCCATGGGTGCACCTGCATCCTCGATCAGAAAAAAGGCCCCTGGAAGTGGTCGCTGGATTCAAATGGGATTGATTTGAACTGTCAGCCTATGAAAGCGTGCTATCATGTGTGATGAAAAATGAGCGTGACATGTACTGACTGAAAAAGACTACACTTCAAAAATAGAAACTTGCCAAACATGTAAAAAACGATCAAGCGCAAACTGCACATGAGACTCTTGATCATGCTGAAATGTCTGGTGGCAGCTGAAATGGCCATCCGGCCCCCACGCATGAGTTTTTTGGTCTCGACGCGCCATCATCCGATGGTTGGATTTTTTGGGCAAGCGGCCCGATGTTCTGATCTACAGAAGGCTGCTTTTCCAAGCTTTCATGCATGCTGGTCGCTGGCATAGCGATCGACCTTGCTCGAGGTCTCGGGAGAATTGGACTCTGTCGGAATCCAATCTAGCGCCACAGGCTGCTTGGTAATGTTTGCCCTCATGATAGGGCTTCCAGTCTTCCATCGTGGGCAACATGGCGTGTTGCACGTTGGTTACAAAACCTACCAGGATTTCATCAGCGGCTTCGACATGAGCTGTGGTTTTGGGCTTCTTGCTTACGTTGGGCCTGGGCTCAGCTGCATCGGAATCCTCTGATGAGGAGGAACTGGAATCACTCGATTCTGAATCAATCCATTCCGTGGTGTCGCATGGCAACTCTTCAACTGCTGAGGTCTCGACTGAGGTGGCTGTAAATTGGAAACATTTCCATTGGGGGTACAATGACTCTTTGCGAAAAAACTCAGCTTGGATAGGTGGTTCATCCATTGGGTGTTGGGCCCCTCTGTGTTGAGCTGTCCTGAATCGTCCACCTCGTCTGACAAAATCGATGACCTTCTGCTGAAAAGATAATTGGCCATGCACGTCATCTCTACTGTAAATGCGAAGGCTTTTGCTGGTACCCTGCCTATGATGCCCCTGAAGCATGCGTTCTTCCGGAGTGACTTTCCCTTCTGCAATCAACTGTGCTCCCCATGCAAGCAAAGTGCTTTTCATGGAGTGTGCAGTCCATTGAATGGATTGCTGAGTGTTGGACTTCCATGGAAGGGCTGTGGCATATCTCAACCATGCAAGGGCATCCGCATAGGTCATCGGCGTCCAAGGAATTTCAATTCCAGAGGTCCCTAATTTTGGAAACAAAAAGTCCGGGGTCGGCATATCTAAATTGGTGGATTTGGCTTGATGCCAAAGGTTGTCCATGGTAGTCAACCATTTCTCAACCCTGTTGAATGTTCCCAATGACATGAAACCTGATGCCAGCAGGCCCCAGGGTTGTCCGCGGCTGGATGTCTTTGTCCGCCAGCAGCTGCCTCGCAATGATGTTCCATCAAAGCAAAAAGAATGGTAACTGCATCTTTGGGCATCAGCAAAACGCAAGCCCGACCACATGCAAATTTAAATGGCACCAATGATCACTGTTTCCACTGTGCTGCAAGCGGACATGAGTAACCGTCTTTCAAGTTGCCAAACTGTGTACAGTGAAAGCGGCAATGCCTCTTTGAGCTCCTTCGGGATTCTGCTGCGCAGGAAACTGTCAATTAAGGGGCTCCATGCATGTCTCAAACCCTGTACTCCAGCATGAGTGGCCACCCATCGGATGGCTTTGATGGTTATGTGGCTGCCTGCACTGCAATCGGATCTTTTGCTTAGGGAAGTAGTGATTAAAACATCTGCAAGTTGAGCTTCCGACATGTCAGTGATCGACAATTTCAAGCTGTGGACTGTATTGCAGAAACTCTGCCAAGCTGCAAAATATCTCAGTAATGTTGAAGCGGCAAATTGATCCAACAATCTAGCGGCGTGTGCCTCTGGGTGGTCCGACTGCTCAAGCGTTTGAAAAACTGATGAATCCGGGCCCAGCTGAAGCAAAATGCTTCTCCACTCCTGAACCAGCCAAGCAGATTTGGAAGGGTATTGAATTCGAAGTAGATCTGATTGTTGTGAAACCTTGCATGCAGTTCCTCTGGAAACAGGTGGTTTGACTTGCTGGCCAAAAATTGGAATCGGCTTGGGTGAAACGGCTGGTTGTGAAACTGTTGAAAACTGTTGGTGATCTACATCAGCAAGCATGGGATTCGCTCGTGATACTGATTTCGGCATGGGCCTGGCTGAAGGGACAGGCAGTCCTCCAAACTGGAGAGGCGGACCCTTGTATTTGGGTCTGTTGGGCATTGTCCCTAAAGTCGGTCTGGCCAGTGGTTCTGATTTCGGAGTCGCAGGAATGAAAATCCAGTCTGTTTCATGGGGAGTCATTTGAACTGCCACTTGATGAAACCGGTGAATCACTAGATACTGATGGACCACTCGATACTGGTGGAGTTCCTGGGGCTTGCACGCGTTGAACTGGAGGAGATTGCACTGATGATGCTGATGAATACTCAAATAGCAAAAGAAGTCTGGCGTTTGAGTTTCTCAACTGTCTCCAATCCCGTGGACCTAAATGAATCAAAATGCAGCTGCGAATGCGACGGTCTGGGCCCAGTGCAAAAAAGACTGATCGAAAGAGTGCCGTCCCCACACGTGTGGGAATGCCGTGGTGTCTCGCCAAAATCAGGCTGCTGCCATCAGGCCGACGCCCCAGGTAAATAGAGGACATGCACAACAGTAACAAAACTTTGTCTGTGGAAATAGATTGAAAGGTTGATCAAAATGCTGGGAACACATGGATAAAACAAGCCCCCCCCGGGGAAAAGCAGGGCTGAAACCCACAAGAAGCGAAAAACCAAAACGGTAGAAAAACAACTTGATGCCACGTGAACCCAGTGCTGATGGAAAATGCGTTTCCACATGTTTCAAATTAGATGAATGCTTACTTGAGCCAATATGTAATGAAGCATTACATTGATTAAAACACTAATGAAACAAGTACATTAAGAACGAGTGAACATCAATTTTCCGGTGGCATGTTTCCCCGGAACTCGGCTCAACATGGAACTGACCACATTTAGTGATAGTCAATCGGCAAGGTAACTTCCCTCGTTACATGAGGACTCACCGAAAACCTCAAGACAACTCAGTTCTGTCCAGTTTGTTTGACATCCCTGCGATTCATGAGGTGCATTAAGTGTAAGAAACTGAATAGACATATGCTACTTTGCGCCCGTTCTTGACACACACAACCGAAAATTAAGCCTTAAACATTAACTGAGCTTGCATTACCACTTTGCGATGCGACAGACCGGGAATCCTCAGCTGTTCGCTCTGGTAGATGTATTGTCGCCAAACAGGATCACAGTGATCTTTGACCGCGTCCCCAGTGACGTTCAGGTTCAGTGCACTGATGCCACCATACGGAACCTTCCAGCTAGTGCTCGGTAGTAGTTGGCTTGATCTTCATCTTCTCCCCGGAGCCCATCAGACATGCCTTCGAGGTGGTCTCCAAGGTATGTGAATAGACGAACTTGATCCTGTCGGTTTAGGAGTCTGTCTTGATGGGAGACGTCTATGAAGAATAACAATGCTTGCTGGAACAGGCGCGCCCTGACAAAGTCTTCCCTCACCAGGCAGTTGTACAGCTCTATCTGTAGTTTGTTGCGTGCGATCGCCCAAAGAACATCTTGAGGCAATGAGGACCCGTCTCCTACGTCGTTAAATTCGATGAGAGGATGGGCGTCTGCACTCGCCTCCCCCCTCGGGTAGTCCAACCTCGCACCAACTCCTCCAAGTACATTGAAGTCACTTTGCAAGCCCAACAACCCGTCTTGGTGAAGAACCGTCGTCATAAACCCACTCGGGCCCAGCGAACGGTAGGCCATCATGTTTCGTCTTTCCCGAGCGAAAACCTGTTGTCTCTGCTGGATTGACAAGCCCTGATAGGGGTTAAAGCCTCCAAGGCGAACCATCCCGACATGCTGCCATTCAACTTGTTCAGCTAAACGGTCGTGATCTGCTGTAACACCATCAAGGTCATCCCTGAGCCTTCCAGCAACTGAGAAAACTTCAGAAAGTGCACTATTCAGGGCGCTCACTTCTTGTCTCAGCACATTATTTTCTCTGTCGAGACGTTCCAGTGCTGCCCCAAAACTGGCATAATCATCTTCGTTTCTGGCGGCTGCTGTCGGTAAAAAATTCCACCATGTTCGAAATACCCAGTTGATAAATAAAACAACTGTCGAACAGAAAATTGGCAATAACCACGACACCGGGCTCCTGTTGTCTGTAAGCGAACCTCTTCCAGGCCAAAGGCAATCGTCTGCACTGCCGAGACAATCAGGTCCCTGGTTAGTTCCAACTGCTGTCTGCAGGCTCACCAGGCATAAAATAGTCCAGCGTGGCAAGCTGAGTCGGAGTCTCACGGCTCGATTTGAAAATTTGTGGCCACGGCAAAAAATGCAGTCCACGTACCCAATTTTTTCCACTACATTGTTCCTCTGCGAACGGAAAGAAAAAGCAGCTGCAAGGTGACCAAACGATGCAAAGAAGATTCTGCTTCGGAGTGCCCAAAGACCCCAAAATTTCCTTGAGTGCGAACACATATACCGACTGTACGTTGCGTGAGTGTCAAACCAGTGCCTTAAAAAGGCAGCCCAACAAGTGGTCCCGCACTCGCAGACGGTCGCGTAGAGACTCCAAACTGAAGCATCCCCGGAGTCTGCTGGATGGTGAAGGATGCCTTCGATGCCAGGGCTAGTCAACATCTGGAACCATTGAGGCAAAATCTTCAAAGTCTGTATCATGCGGACAGCGCGACGGTTCACCAGAGAACTGAACCAATCAAGCGGGACCTGGAGCTCACTCAAACGTTGGAATTCTCGACACACCTGCAAAACCACTCGTAGAAACATGAAGTCCACGACCCGGTTGAAAAACTGCTGAAAAATTGCGTCTAACGAACAATTAATGGCTGATGGCAAGCTAGTTGACATGCAAAACCAGGTAAACGCCCAGCAGTCAGTAGATGGTCCAGAGTTCAGTCCAGATAGATCGCACCCGCAAAATTGATTGCTTGTACTTGGGTAAATTTCCAACCATCTGCCCAAAAGAAAAAAAGCAAATGGCCAAACCAAAGCTAAAATTGGAAAAAGGCATACCCGATACATCCCCTGTGAAATACTGTATGCCCGAAAAATCAATGCGCCGCAAATCACTGTATCCAAACTGTGAAGATGCCTCCAGGAAAAGTGGAAAATAGTAATCCACAGTCTCGCAGGGCTGAATGATCTACCAAAATTCGTCATCACTGCTGGCATGTCCAGTTGCAGGAGACATTGCGTCAGAACCATAAGTGAATCTGATCTTCTCGATGAGGTTGTCCAGATGAAACTGAGTAGTGCATCGTACTCGAAGCGCCTTGTTGTGGCGAATACGGTGCAACACTTGTTGATCAATTTTCTGAAAAGCTTCCTGTTCCATCTGATGGGCAATGGCACTAGGTGACATGCCAACCCATCGTGGGTGCCAGAATTCAAGGTCTGGCCACTCAAGGCTTTCAGAAGAGTCACCATCGGAACCATGGTTCCAAGGTACATCCGGATCAACTTCCTGGTCAGAATCAGCCATGGCGACGCCGTCGTGCTGAGGGCGTGGCCACTCGAACCTGGTACACTAATTGTACCAGAGCCCAGTGACCAAACCAAGAGCACAGTGAAAAAATTGCCCCTTATTTTAAAGGGACTCCCGCCCTCCCACCACTTGATTGGGAAAAGTCACAGCATTACAAATGATTGTGTGACATGTGAAGGATGTGGTGTTTCCATTGGAATTTTTGAATACCACATCTCAAATTCAGAAATAGAAATGGGAAGTTGAACGTCAATTTGTTTGCTTCCAGATTTGGTTGGATGTTTCAACGCTTAGTAAACGTTTGTTTACCACCAACCAGAGAAGATTACCTTTGATCCTTATTTTGTTTGGAGAAATAATGCTTTCATCTTTTTTCAAAAGAGTGACATCTTATGGCAAAAAACGTGTAAATTACCGTCTGTTTGACTGGAAACATTAGAAAAACACTGTCAAAAACAATGTTTTGGAAGGATTTCTTATATATATGTTGGAGTTGGCTGCCGGCATTGGAACATGGAAAAATTGAAGAAAACACTGTAAATAGCGGTATTTTCAACGGTTGGGGAGATAAGGGAATTGGAAGCATTGTCGAACATGATGTTTTCGACCGGTTTTATGGCGACAAAAGTGTAAAGTACCGTGCTTTGAAGGAAACCATTGCAAAAACATGGAAACACATTCAAAGAACACGGGATTTGGGGGACTATCTAGGCGTCGTTGTCTAGCTATTTGAAATTCCGCAGCTTGGAGAGCCTCCAAGGGAGGGAAAAATGAAAATTCCATAGCTTGGGAAGCTGTCACGGCGGGGAAAAATGAAAATCCCCTAGCTTGGGAAGCCCCCACGGGGGGGAAAAGTGAAAATTCCCTAGCTTGGGGAGCCCCCACGGGGGGGGAAAGTGAAATTCTTAGCTTGGGAAGCTTCACGGGGGAGAAAATTCCGTCGCTTGGGAAGCCCCCACGGGGGGGAAAAGCGAAAATTCCCTAGCTTGGGAAGCCTCCACGGGGGGGAAAAGTGAAAATTCTCGCCTGGGAAGCCTCTACGGGGGGGAAAGTGAAAATTGCTTAGCTTGGGAAGCCCCAATTGGAAGCATTGTCGAACATGATGTTTTCGACCGGTTTTATGGCGACAAAAGTGTAAAGTACCGTGCTTTGAAGGAAACCATTGCAAAAACATGGAAACACATTCAAAGAACACGGGATTTGGGGGACTATCTAGGCGTCGTTGTCTAGCTATTTGACCGATCTATGACCTGCGGTGTGGGCGGCCACCCCACGCGAAGCGGGGTGAATTAAAACCCAGGCCCCGGAATCCTGATATTATATGCATAAAAAGGTGTTTATCAAGTATTATCTCATACAAGTATAGGTATAACTACTAACAACACAAAACGAGAAAGCACAAGTAAACAGCCGAATATATATATATATATATTTATATATATATATATTTATATTTATATTTATATTTATTTATTTATTTATATTTATTTATTTGTTTATTTATTTATTTATTTGTTTATTTATTTGTTTATTTATTTATTTACTTCTATAGTCTACACATATTTAGTAAAAAGCATTTCCAAGACCTTTCTTGTTGAATCTCCCTTTCCACTGTAATTCATTCGCGCTTTGAATTTATTCCCTTTTTCATTGCTGGATTGATTATGCGTGTCACCAGTTGCTTCGGGCTCATTTGAATCCATCTGCGCCAATGGATTTTTAACTTTCACCCAAACCGAAGCTATTGACACTTGATGGATAAGTCCGCTAATACAGCCCCCTCTTGAAAACGTGGAATTCTCCAGTACTGAAATTGAGTTGGGAAACTATATAATGAAATCAGGCTATGGTCAAGTTGGAAATTTCCATGGGATTTGGGTGTCCGGAGGCATCAACCGAGGTCGGTACTCCAGGTTCCACAGTTGCCGTAAACTCAATTGGTATCTATCATGCAAGATAAAGTGATGGGGAGGTTCTCCGAGTCCGTCCCATCTACTGAGGAGTGCATCGGCGAAATCGTTGTCATGACCTGGAATGTGTGATACGTCAACCTCAATGCTTGAACTAGAGATTAGGAGACTGAGTTTTTCCAAGAGAAGTGCAATTGGCATGGTAGTGGAAAACAGCTTATTGGACGCTGCTTCAGCTGTAGTATTGCCGGACAATGTGGGAATGCGAATGGGGATTCTGGAACCGGGAAAAATTGAATGGCAATATATACCAAAACAATCTGCGCAAGGGTTTCCAGGCTGGAAATGTCTTTTTGGAGGTTATCATGAACTGGAATTTGCAGGGATTGGAAATCACTATGTGTCATGGGGAGGCTAAACCAAGAACATTGACCTGAGGGAAATACGATAACCCCCCCAATGCCACATTTGTCACCGGCGGCGAATGCATCAGCAACACATAATCCTGTCCATTTTTGTTTGGGCCACATTGTGCAAACTGGTGGCAAGTTACTCAACCATGTAACATACATGTTGAGAATGCGTTGGGATGATGTAGATAATTTTCTTTCTGAGGAATTGGGGTCACGAATGCGGAGCCATTAAGGAACATGCAAACAGGTCTGATTTCGTTTTGACTGGTTGATGTCGTACTTGGATGAGTTGTCCCTGAATTGGGATTGCTGTGAATGGGTGTTTTCGCACAAAAATCATGTCATCGGAAATGCATGCACATACATCCTCCCAACATCTTGGATCAACTGAAAATTAACTCTTTGGGATGGCATGGAGATCTCGATATAAATTGTGGAGACAAGTTCTCATTGCGGGCCAAAGTTGGGTGGCACACAGAGCTAACCCAAGAAATCTTTCTAATTCTAACGTCTTCTTGGAACAGTGGGAGGATGACATGAGTTCGTCAAGCAATGCAATCAGCTTGTCGCGTTTTGCCAAGGGAAGCACTATGAAACCAGCCATGATATGAAATCCCCAACCAATCCATACAATCGTGTGACCAATTTCACACTTCTACCATGAGATGGGCAATCGTGTGAGCATGCACGGCACTGCAATGACGGCTGCACTCAAGCCAACAATGGAAGATTCCTGGAACATCAGGAGGTCGCCGACATACAGAAATCATGCGTGAGGCAAGTAACACATCCGATGGAAAAGCCGCTGAAACACTCCGCCCAATCTGGACCAGAAGTGTGCACTGACAACTGCACCAAAGGGACAAACTTTATAAAAATAGAGTTTGCCACGGAACTGGAAGCATAGATACCCTCGATACCGAGGATGCACTGCCATTTGTTTATGGGCGCTTTTTCCGTCGACTGATACCCCTGGGAGTCGCTTTTGGGATTGCCTAAGTGGATATGCTCGAACCACTTCTCTGGCAGTGGGTAATGATGCTTTTTCGGGGAGTCGGCTTTGGGGGTTCACCCCACATGCCGTTGAGTCAAGGAGTCAAGGGCTAATCGGGGAGGTCTAGACTCACTTAGGGCAAGGCCTAATTTGCCAATGGCTAAGCCATCCTGAAAATAGGTCTGTGCATCTTCGAGGGTGCCCTCAAAGTGAGAAACCCATCCCGCTTCAATTTCTTTATCAATCAGTTCCTGCACAATGGCTGGTTCATCTTCCGCGGATTGCCAGTTGGTATGATGCAATGCTAACAGGGGTGGATCAAATGGGGTTTCAGTCTGGTGTAAAGGGAAACACTTAGATGCTGTGATGGTTTCATTTCAAGTAAGGGAATAATGCCGAGTCGGGATCTTGCATACATTGGCACAACCGTTGCAAGATATGCAAGCATAATTGTTGGTCAGGGGGAATCGACCAATCTGGTTGAATCCCTTGTGACATCCAAAATTCATCGACAAAATCTTTAAAGGGTTGAAGTTGACCTGGTGAGAAAGGAGGTTCAGTTTGACGATCACGGAACGCACACATGATCTGGAGGTCTAAGCGCTTGGCCATGATTTCTCGAAAGAAATTTCTACGCAAAGCTTGAAAGGAATCCTCAAACGCATGCTGCCCACTCCAGTCACTCTGAGAGGGAAAACCTGCCCCGTCTTGGCGTGAAAAAGAAGGGTCCTGCACGCCTTTGATTGGGAGATACTCTCCAAAGTTGGATAATTGCAATTCCCTTCCATGATCCGATAACAATGGAATGATGATTTGAGCAAACTGAAGGGCTAATTCAGTCGGATACTCGGCAGTGGTTCGGCTGAGGTATTGACCAGTGCTAGTCTTAACACCAGCTATCTGTTGATGGCTTCCTGCAGGATGGTGGCATGCACATGCCATTTTTCCAATGCCGCAAATGAACTCGCAAACATCCAATGTTTGTGCCAATCACGACCGTAGCCGCAAGCCGCCATGGAGATACAACAACAAGAATTCTGTTTGATGAATTGTTGAACAACCGGTTCATCCCAACTCATGGCAGTCTTGGGTTGCTCAAGGTGGCCGTGCCCTCCTGATGATATTGTTAACTGGAGACATTGGATACACCTTTCCAGCATGATGAAGCTGTCTAGAACCCTTTGCAACTAAGCCCGGGACGCCTTGCAAGTGAGATGGGGTACGCAAAGCTGGAGGGCCATGGGCCATGGGGTAACAACTTTAATCTGCTGTACTCACAGCAAGAGGGTGATGCGCTACCAAGCCTGATGCGCACAGCTGCAAGAGCTGCTCAAAACAGTCCGAGCTGAGGAGGTCATCACCTTCATGAACCAATAGATCAAATCGCATTGTGTCGCCTTTCAATTGTTGGATTGCATTAGACAAAGGGGAATTAACCCCGCAACAAATGTCCAAGAAAATTCGTGCTCCTGTGAGGTCTTGGGAGCCCAAAACTTTCCCTAAGGGAATTGAAGGTGGAATCATGCTGGGCTCATGAACTACATTCGACGGGTTCACCAGTAGGAGTTTCTATTGAATTATCAACTTCCATTGAAGAAGAGACTATATTTGGGGATGGACTGGCCCGGGGCAAACTGAACTCCTTTACGGATGCTGCGGGATGATGTCGATGGCCACGGATGCATCGGATGCTCTGGCCGGCCAGTGAAACTTCGGTGATACTTGGTCGGATGCAACAGGCAAAATGCCTTCGACCGGTCCTGACTTTGCTCCAACTTGCAGTGATATGGAATCCTCAGGTAGAACCTCTGGTGTAATGTGCTCCATGATGAATGACCCCTCCGATGAAACTGCATCATTTTGTCAGTGTGGGGTCTTGTCGTGCATCAACGCTCCATGGGACTTGTTGCAAGCTTCGCCAGTTGATGTAGGAAATGCACAACCATGATGGAACCGGCAATTGTTGCCCATGTCGCGCTTGCCTGTCTGGTACCTCATGCACAGTTGTTTCTTGTTCACATTGATCATGGCCTCCGTAATCCACGTGACCTTACCAGAAGTCTTTCCCGTTGATTTTCCCCTTTGCCCGATTGTCCTTTGGAATAAGGACTGGGCCTGAAGGTCTTGCCACTCCCTTTGGATGAACTGGATTCCAGCTTTTGATAAGTCTGTCAAGGAAGACGCGGCCTGGCTTGCAAAAGTGTATTGACCTCAGCTCTGATGAATGTATCGTCAAACGTCCAACCTTTCTCCATGACCAAATCATCAAAGTTTTGTCTGCGCTTCGGGCTTCCAAAATCATCGGATTTCGCAGCCCCGTCTCGGAATCCATCTTGCAATCTGGTTCGACAATAGGAGTATCATCACATCCATCCCATTGACGACTTCCCTGACTGTCAGGAATTATATAGGTCATCATCATAAAAACCACAGTTCCGGCGTCCAAATCATCTGGCAGAGGCGTTTGGATGGTGCGAGAGCTCACGGATGCTGAATCAGATGCAACGTCACCGTCCTGGGTCCTCTTGGAACCTCGCTCACTCCACGCGGTCACTCGAGCTCAGGCCAGGAAGTAGGCTTTGTGTGCAAGAACCTGACATCAAGATATGAAGACTTCAAACGACTTTGCACCATACGATCACAAAGACATAAACTTACTACCACCGTAGCTGCATGAACATGGGAAGCAATCACTGATGCAACAGCATCAAACTTGGCTTCCCTATTCTGCATCTGATGCCTGATTGTCTCAAATGTTGATGTGCAACATTAATCTGTATGCTGCATGCGAAAAACCTCCGAAGAGATGCAGGATGTTTTGGACCCGTGCGGTCGATCTGATGGAAATTTCAAGCAGGCGCGTAGAAAAAGCGCCGTGCACAGATCTGCGGTCAGATCCAACGCTTCTTCAAAATTCCTACAGAACTACGCAGGCAAACGCGTACGTCAACCACGCACACCAAACACAAGCGCAGAGCGTAAATTCCCAAACCTAATTAAACTAAAGCAATACCGTGTCAAAAGGATTGTTTCACCCTCGACTCCCACATGCTGACGTCAAGCTCCTTCTTTTTGCTCCAGACGCAACACGATCAGTCACGGGGAAACACAAACACAACAAACAAACAAAAGAACAAAAACAAAGAACAAGAAGAAGAAGAACATGATGTGTTCCCTGTGTCGGTCTGTCTTATGTCAAGTTATGTGACACAGCAGCTCTTGTTCATTAAATGAACTTCTGACACCAGTCCTTCGAGCCGATGTCTCAACTGGTAAACTCGATTCCAGGTTTCCAGTTAACAAACCTCAAGTTCTTCAAATAAAGGTCTGTTGAAACTATTCCAGCTGCTAGAAGTCTACAAAACTCAATTTCACTAGATGAATTCAAAATCATCGAAACACTTCCAAAAGTTCTCAAAGCAAACTGGTTCTCATCTAAACGTGAATAACCAGCTCATTAGTCACAAGCTGACTAACTTCTCAAGAACGAAGTGATTCACACAAGGTGTCTGTACAACCTTCTTCTGGATACAAAACATAGTCAGAACACAAAGTTCTTTCTCCAAATCAGTTTTCCACATAGAGATAGCATCTCACAGCTTCCAAATCTTAATGGAGAATAGAATGTTCTATTCGACATTGTCAATGTAGGTCAGCCAAATACAGTTGTATCGCTGAAGTCTTTCGACCACTGTAATAGCCAATCCACAATGTAGACCAAAGTCTTCTCCAAACAATGTCGTCCTCATAGAGATAATCAAAGTCATCTCAGGAACGATAAAATGCACACCATAAGATCAAGTATATGATCCATAGGTCACGATGACGATGATGTAGGTATTGTCCTCACAATACCGAAACATCTCATCACAAAACTCTCAGACAAATAAGATGCCCAAATATGGCCATTGTCTTCACAATGCCAATGCATCTCAAGGTCCAAGACTCAAAGTATAGTAGGTCCTCTCCATCAGATACTTTCAGCTAGCTTAAACTCTTCTCCAAGAGTTTCTAGCTGTGTTCTCATCACTTGGAGAGAATGAGCTTTACAATGTTCAGTGTCCACGACACAAGAAATAATCTCAATGTCAAACCAATGTAGGTACCTTCAGTTCAAGCAATAAGCTGTACCAGACTCAAGTCGAATCCAGAATAAGATGTAGAACTGATCAATACACCACAATCAGTATTGACCTGGTCAATGACATCATCCTGATGTCAGAGATGATAAGCCCGAAGACCAATAGAATATTGTGATACAGGTTGGTCACATACAAGATTCCTTCCGCAATAAGTAGAGTGTTCTCTACCAGTCTTCCATGACGCGATGAACTCTTGCAGTAGCCTTCCACGTATCTTCTGTGCACAAACTATACAACCAATGATGAATGACATGTCGCTTCACCCTTACCCAAAGGGTGCTCCCACAGGGTGTCAAATTTCCATACCCCCTTTCGACATGACATCTCATCCATTCACATCACTGCCAGGTACGGATACCAATCGAATATCCGCAGAAAAATGTTCACGTTCCAGATCATATCCATGATCAAAAGATACCCAAAGAAGCATACGTCTTCCAAAACACAAGGTAGATGATAAAGCATCATCCAAAACTCATCTCGTTCGACTCATGCATAATGTCGTAACTTCCAAATTCAAAATCTTCTCTGTCGCGAAAACCAGATGTAAGAATACCAGACTCAGTCCATAGACTCCTAAAGTCTTTCCAGTACTAAGCTCGTCTTCCAAAATCCAGTTCCTCGGATAAACCATGGCGTCGATAACGATATATCTACAGTGCTGTTGTCTTCCTACAACACACAAAACAACAACAGAACAAAACAAAACAAAACAAACACACACACACACGAGACCCAAGACGAAACCTAACGTCGCACGATCGGAGTCAACGCGAAAACAAAGGCCAACTGTTTCAGCTAATCCGCACCTTCGTGAAGAAGGTAGGCGTATGAAAAGAACGCAAGTGAAGTAATATCACTCATGCAACTCATCTCAAATTCAAAGCAAGTGAAGTACAGTTCACAGTCACTGCACAGCAAATTCAAAATGTTCTGAATGAAAATCTCTCACAGTCAGGGTCAGGACTAGCTAAGATTGGCACAGAATGAGGAAGCGGGGAGAGACGTTCTAGGACAGAACAACTCTCACAGTTTCATCATCGCATAAATCGCCGTCCCCCTTTCAACGTCTGATCCATCCTAATGATCTCGGAGGTGTGGTATGTCTTGTTCGAGTCTATATCATGACATGAGGGTGCAATATGTCTGCAATCATGGCATCAGATTCCCGGAAGATTTTTCCGATTACTTAAACTCAGATTCCGTCTGAGTTTCTTCCCAGGTTCTCATCATATGCCATGACAACATAATTATACCAAATGTTTGTGAAAACACTCACAACATCAAGTTCCATGTTTCAAGCAACAAAACTCAAGACATGCATACAACAACTCAAACATGAGAAATATCGCAATCAAGCCAATCAAGAACAACTTCAACTTTTCTTCATGATGTCTCCCTCAGATCTGTCAGCAACTCCAATCTCTGAATGCCTTCAAGAACGTTGCTCTCGCCATCGTCATTGAGAGACATATGACAACAAAACGAACCTTAAACAACTAACAAAACAACATACAAACAAAATTGTGTCTATTGCGTCAATCAGCGTGTCTTGCCCCCCTTTTAAACTCAAGCTTGGTACCTGTGCTCAGCCATATCGTCCTTTCTGAAAACAACAAGTGAACCTCGAGTTGACAAAATCAACTATTCTCTTGTCGTCACACCAGGCGAATTCCGGTGCCTTTGGCACTCTGCTCAGGTATGGACATCAGGGGTATACCCGACGGTATTCTTGCGTCCCCTGTATTTGAATATACCCTAAAGGGGAGAACGCTGCCGTCCCCGTCATTGGGTCGTGACGTGCAGTTGGTGAAACACACCTAATACGACCCGTGACCTCTTCGATCACTTGACAAGGTGGGGACTTAATATCCTTCACTTCAAGAGCCAGGGGATAGCTCATTGGTAATTCTCCCATCTTTGCCGGGCTGTGGCCCACGAATTTCGCCACTGGGAGTGTTGGCGGTGATGGCACCATAGGTCTCGGTGGCACTGCCGGTGGAGGTGGTAGGTGACTAGGTCCTAGGCTCACACCAGGTGCCGGTGTCATCGGTGCCGATGGCGGGCTACTCTGCGACATTCCATGATGTCCCATAGGTGGCTGCGGAGGATCGTATGCTGGAGCTGCCTCTGGCGGTGTCCCCTTTTCAATCCTCTCAGCAACCAATTTCATATTTTCTTGTAGCTTGTCCATCGATTCGAAAAGCTGGGTCATCAAATCCTGCAGAGCTTGGTCGCGTTCAGTGCGGCCTTTGTTGTTTCTCTTGAGCACGTCTGCCATAGAGACATCCAGTGCCCACTCCAGGTGCTTTTTCAATTTGTTATATTCACCAACGACCGCACCCACGCGGCTGGTGTTGTGGTTCACACCAGCAGCCAATGATTCTGATGCCCTTGCCATGTTGTTGACTGCCGCTCCCACGGCCTCTAGGCTTCGGCAAAGGTCCTGCTGAAGAGTATGCGTACTCTTGATAAGGGTTTCGAGCTTGTCCGTCGAACCCTTCAGCGCAGCGACCATCGAAGTGATTCCCACAGCCAAGCCCGTGGTAGAGTTCAACAGGTCTGTTGCATCATTGTGGTCAGATGCTTCCTACATCCTCAATCTTGGAGATCTCGATCTGTCATCATCTCTTCCAGCATCTCTTTCCTCCTTGTCTTCCTTGTCATCTCCATGCATATGAGCAGTGTCCTGCTCTCCCTCTTTCTCTGAATCCGTCTCAGCAGTTCCTGTCTGTGCCGTCAGCGCTGGATTCTCAGACACGGGAAATTCTCCCTCTGCCGCTGGAGCTGCCGGGGCTGCTGGAGCTGGCACGTTCGCTGCCATGAATCGTTCGAGTCTCTTAGACAAGGCCTGATGCACTCTCTGGGATAAGCCGGGGCCCAAATACAGCTTGGGCATAATCTGCAATTCAACTTGACTATCCATCTACTGACCATGCAGGTTACAACTCAGCCATTTCATGCCATGCCAAGCACAAACTCTCTCTTGTTCATCCTAAGGTGCGTGACGCACACCTTAACAGATGAATCACACTTCCGCCAAAGATCACACTCACTACTACCCCAAGATGCGTGCCGCACATCTTGACAGGTGATATGTGATCGACCAAACTTCAATGTCCCAGACAAAACAAAAATAATACAAACTTGTGGCAAACCGCAAACCCAATCCAAATCCAACTGCCAATGCATGCACAACTCTTCACAAAACTGCAAAACAGGTCACAGTGGTTCCCACGCGTATAAAACCCATAGACATGTCATGCAGCAAAAATGAAAACTCATGCAAAGCTCGTGACAGCTGACAGAAAACCACTCAAACTGAGTTCCACAAGTCCAAGTTCCGTCCAGTCCGAAATCGTCCAAAACTCTGAAATTCCAAGACATCCCAAAAATTGTCATTTCACTCCAATCTCAGCTTGACAGCTCTTTCATCGCAGCTTTTGCATTTCTCCTCGCAGCTATTGTCGGCTTCCAAGCCTAGCACTACCACCCGGCCTGGAACCATTGCAAAAACCTATACATTGGGAGCAGGTTTTCTCCCTACTCAGACGATCTTGTGAGCATCGGCGGCAAACTTGTACAACAAATTGCCATTCTGGTCAAACTCCAAAGCCTTCATCGTGCCCTGCCAACGATATTCGTTGGGTTTATACTTCAGAAGGACCCCCGCCTCGGCCTTTTGGAGATAGCCAATGGCGGTCAGTTCGACCTCAACAAGGACATAATCCTTGGCACAGAACTCACCCTTGGGACCTTCCGGTGTCCAATCATTGAAGTACTGCGCACGCTCAACGGCAGCAATCGGGTCTTTTCGTAGTCCAAACCTTTTGGAATATTCGTCAGGCTGAATCTCCTTGCCATTGTTCAAGTCCTCAAACTGCTTAGGAGTCAGAGCCAACCAAAGACGAATGGATTCCATTGCCATTGATGCCAAAGGATCTCAAAGCGATCGATAGGGCGGTTGAAATGCAAAAAACACTGAGCCAAAGTTGTCTTATAATAAAACAGCAAAGGTGGAATGAAACCTCTACAAACATGAGAAGTCCAGACAAAATGTCACGTCAAGTCCAGCATAATAGACAGCTCCATGCTTCGTCTCTCACTTAGACAGTATGTCGAGCCACAAACTGACATCACATTTACATTCATCTCAGTCAGTTTCACGTTTTGGAACCTATGCAAGTCGTCTATTCGCCCCTGCCGTCCAGTTCCCTTTGTCTCTTTCTTTCTGACTTAATCTGTTATCTGAGCCTATGCACGTCTGCACTCCAGCTCATGTGTGAACCTTGCAACGTCTTGCAATCTGGTCCACGTTTTGACTTTCTACAACTTTTCTTTCCTTTTCGGAACCTATGCAAGTCGTAATCGCCCCCTGCCGTCCAGTTCCCTATGGACCTATGCAGCGCCTCTGCCATCCAGCCCATTTCTTTCCTTTTCGTTGTAAGTCAAAACTCTTCAACTCTAAAGAAAATTGCAAATCTCAAATCCCAGATTCCCTCTCTTGCTTTTCACTCTGAGCAACACGCAAACGCACAAACTACACTACCGCTCTACTTTCCTCTCAGGATCCTCTGCAAAGCTCCAATGCTGTAAATCTCGTGAAACTCCATGCCAGCCTTCTGGTAGTACAAGATGTCCACTCAACATGGCCCAAGGTTCGCAAAGGAAACCCTCCAGGGTCGACTAACATCACAAGCATCTTGTTCTCAGACTACGTTTCTACCAAAGGAAGTGCCATAACCAAAGTAGGCAAACCACACTGGCAATCATCACTACAAAGACCATAGAGCTCGTCTCACAGTCAAAATTGGCTTGCAGACATCTCCGTGCTCATCCATCCATCTAGAGAGGTACGGTACGATTGCTCTAAGCCAAAAGGGAATACTTGCATTCAAGTTGTCTTCACACAAAGTCCAGTCAGTCTGACAACAACTCCAGAGTACCTACCTGTCTCGGGTTCAATGTACCTTCTCTGCATCTGTCACAGGTTTCACAAACAACTGCAACAATCCAAGTAACGTAAGTCATACCTGACCTGCCTGCGACACTGCAAAACTGTTCAAATTCCGGTCAAAGAAACATGAAAACAAACTCACAACAAAGTTTCCTGTTTCGTTTCAAAATACAGTTCAAAACAGTTTCCACTACCTACATAGTTCAGGTCGTTTCCAATGACTTACAGCAATACATGCTCAACTCAAACACTTCCACAACTGCAGTCCAAACCAACATCCTTGGTTACCTGATGCATCTGAGAAATCAAATCAACGTTCCCATACAGGCAAACAAAGTTCACTCTGGCCATTCTTACTCACCGCCTGTTGTCAACCAACAATCTCAACACCAAGTTCCACTGTGCCTTCAGTGCCATGACGGTTCCTATCTCTCTTTCTCTCAGCACTCCAGTACCTATACTGCCAGGCAAACAACAATGCTTCAGGCCTCAATCTCAAGATTACCAGTCAGTGCAAACATCCGTCAAGCTCCACTGCTCCTGCACACTACTGAACCTCAGGTGTCCAACTATTCACGCATTACATTACAAATGTGGCAACTAAACCAAGGTCACTGACAAAGCAAACTCGACCCTCCAGGCTCTCATGCCAGCGTTTCTCAACTGTGTGGCAACTAAACCAAGGTCACCGACCCTCCAGGTTCTCATGCCAACGTTTCTCAAATATGTATGGCAACTAAACCAAGGTCACCGACCCTCCAGGTTCTCATGCCAACGTTTCTCTTTCCAACTGTCATCTCCAGGCATGACGCCAGGCTCAGTAGCACCACGCACTGTGCACTCCGTGCGTCCAGGATCAACTACAACCTGACCAACCTGTCGAGATGTAACTCTTTCTTACTTCTCTAGTATGGACCTATGCAGCACCCTGCCATCCAGCCCATTTCTTGTCCAGTTCTTTCAAATGCTTTCTAGTGATTCTCCAGGCACTCTCTCTCTCTCTCTGCCAAAATCACCAAGCTTCCTAGTGACTCTCCAGGCTCTCTCTCTCTTTCTTGCCAAAGTCACTAAACTTCTTACACAACAAAACCACAAATCTCACATGCAACGCAACTCAGTCGTTTCCACCTATTTTTCTCACGCTTACCACTACTGCCAGGAACCCTATCGCCTACATCTGCCAAATCTATCACACAGCAATGGGTCACAGGTATTTCAACCTTGCAATGACCTGTGATATCTGCCTAAGATATGCTCACGCATCTCACAAATCTGCTTCTGCATTTCGGTTTCCAACTCTCTGAGATGATCACGGAACATTGCCATGATGTCTCGTTGGTTCGCATTCAGACGAACATCTTCAAGCAACGGCAAAAGCCATTCCATGAGAACAAGCACAGTCTGTATCAGCCGAAATACACGCGTCACCTTCTCCAAGCCGATAATCCAACCAATGTACTGTTCCTCCATTGCTTCACGTAATGGCCGGTTGTCGCGGCGATTGTCCATTCTTAGTCCAGGCTGTATGGCGATACTTTCCTTGAGCTTAAACGCTACGGTTCCAACCAAAATCCAGTGGTTTCTCAACTTTTACTTTCAAAGACTTCTAGGCCAGTTGTCGGAGTCTCTATTGTCCAAACACTCCACTTGTGTCTCCAGGACCTACTCCCAACTTCAACCTGTCATCCAAGTCAACGTACAGACTTCTTTTTACTTAACCTATCTCCAGACCAGTTGTCGGAGCGTCTATTGTCCAAACACCTCACTTGTGTCTCCAGGACTCACTCCCAACCTCAGCCTGTCGAGATACTCTCAATGCTCATCTCCAGGCAGGTTGTCGGAGTCTTCACTGTCCAAACACCTCACTTGTGTCTCCAGGACTTACTCCCAACCTCAGCCTGTCGAGATACTCTAAGCATTCCAAAACCATGTCATCTCCGGCAATCAATTGACAAGTCACCTTCAACCAATGACCTTACAGCCAACATGCCACAAAAATGAAGTGAGACAAAACCACGTCACCTAAATCAAGAATACTCAAGCTCTTCGATGCCCTTGACTTTACATCCGCAGCATACCAACCTAGTGATCACTTCAGAACCTTAGTACAAGCTCAACACGTATCCCTGCGCAAAAGATTCAGGAGCTCAATACGAACGATCTCAGCTTCACCTTAGATGGCGTCCTTAGTACACTGCAACAAGGGTCAGCGGAGAATGGTGTGGGTAGCTCCGTAGAGCTCCGCTACCATGTAGAAAAAGCGCCGTGCACAGATCTGCGGTCAGATCCAACGCTTCTTCAAAATTCCTACAGAACTACGCAGGCAAACGCGTACGTCAACCACGCACACCAAACACAAGCGCAGAGCGTAAATTCCCAAACCTAATTAAACTAAAGCAATACCGTGTCAAAAGGATTGTTTCACCCTCGACTCCCACATGCTGACGTCAAGCTCCTTCTTTTTGCTCCAGACGCAACACGATCAGTCACGGGGAAACACAAACACAACAAACAAACAAAAGAACAAAAACAAAGAACAAGAAGAAGAAGAACATGATGTGTTCCCTGTGTCGGTCTGTCTTATGTCAAGTTATGTGACACAGCAGCTCTTGTTCATTAAATGAACTTCTGACACCAGTCCTTCGAGCCGATGTCTCAACTGGTAAACTCGATTCCAGGTTTCCAGTTAACAAACCTCAAGTTCTTCAAATAAAGGTCTGTTGAAACTATTCCAGCTGCTAGAAGTCTACAAAACTCAATTTCACTAGATGAATTCAAAATCATCGAAACACTTCCAAAAGTTCTCAAAGCAAACTGGTTCTCATCTAAACGTGAATAACCAGCTCATTAGTCACAAGCTGACTAACTTCTCAAGAACGAAGTGATTCACACAAGGTGTCTGTACAACCTTCTTCTGGATACAAAACATAGTCAGAACACAAAGTTCTTTCTCCAAATCAGTTTTCCACATAGAGATAGCATCTCACAGCTTCAAATCTTAATGGAGAATAGAATGTTCTATTCGACATTGTCAATGTAGGTCAGCCAAATACAGTTGTATCGCTGAGGTCTTTCGACCACTGTAATAGCCAATCCACAATGTAGACCAAAGTCTTCTCCAAACAATGTCGTCCTCATAGAGATAATCAAAGTCATCTCAGGAACGATAAAATGCACACCATAAGATCAAGTATATGATCCATAGGTCACGATGACGATGATGTAGGTATTGTCCTCACAATACCGAAACATCTCATCACAAAACTCTCAGACAAATAAGATGCCCAAATATGGCCATTGTCTTCACAATGCCAATCTCAAGGTCCAAGACTCAAAGTATAGTAGGTCCTCTCCATCAGATACTTTCAGCTAGCTTAAACTCTTCTCCAAGAGTTTCTAGCTGTGTTCTCATCACTTGGAGAGAATGAGCTTTACAATGTTCAGTGTCCACGACACAAGAAATAATCTCAATGTCAAACCAATGTAGGTACCTTCAGTTCAAGCAATAAGCTGTACCAGACTCAAGTCGAATCCAGAATAAGATGTAGAACTGATCAATACACCACAATCAGTATTTGACCTGATCAATGACATTATCCTGATGTCAGAGATGATAAGTCCGAAGACCAATAGAATATTGTGATACAGGTTGGTCACATACAAGATTCCTTCCGTAATAAGTAGAGTGTTCTCTACCAGTCTTCCATGACGCTTTTTTTTTCCGTCCAACGCCTTCATGGCTTCCGCCAGGTCGTTCAACATGTTTCAGAGCATGTTGCAATTGGGATTAATGAATTAATTAAGTCACGCAAAGGCCGTTGCTGTAGTGGCCGCAAAAGTAAACTGGTGGAGGACCGATACATAGTCCTATGCACTGTCACGTTCATCCAGAAAACCAAGCAAAAAACCGAGAAACAAACAAAACAAAAAACAAAAACAAGAACCAAACACAGAACCAAACACAAAAAGGGACACAAACACACAAAAACAAAAACAAACAAACCAAAAAACAACACAAACCACCAAGCAGTGACGTGACAAGTACCAGTTTATGGGTGAAAAAGGTCGATTAAGCAAGAGGTGATAGCTTAGTATCATCTCGGTGCATGCAAAATGACAACTTGTGTGCCATGCTGACGCAGGCCCATACAATAAACAAACAACAAAACACGCCACAAAAACACCATGGGCCAATAAAGAGGGTGTGGGAAGCAACAAAGCTCAATGCGGAAACCAGGGATCCCCCCAGCCAGGATCCCCGAGATCACAAAGAGCAGCCTTCACGGCATGACATTCACCCTGACACTTTGAAGCAAACACCGACAAAGCCGGGTCGCAACGAAAGTGGTGAGAATAACTAACGCAGTGAAACTGGAGAGTGAAACATGATCTAATGTGAAAATGACAGCAATGGCTAAGGCACTCAGGGCACCCTCAGAGTCCGCTCAGTTGTTCTTTTTCTAGCATCAGCATCAGCAGGATTGCGGTTTGCGGGGAGTGTCACTTCACTAGTGCTCCTGCAAGTTGTCTTCATGGTATGGGAGATTGTGCACGTCATCGGTGCGTGGTGATATCTGTGCATTGAGTTCTTCCGATGACGTGCTGGCTCCTTTGGCTGTATGATCAAGAAGCAGTATGGCTTTCTGCGCTTGGGATACTTCATAACTGGCAGATATTGTACAACTATCCAATATACAGCCAATCTGGCGGAGTTGGCGTATGGCCGCTTCAAGGTCAGTGACTCTCTGGGATGGGATGTTTTGTATGCCTTGAAGCTTCTGGCATGCCTTCTCCAGAAGTTTGGTGGCATCATCGACTTCACTGGCAGTGACCTGGCATAGGGTCAGTTGAGTAATGGACTTTGCAAGGCGATGTACAGCGGCATCTTTCATAGGAGTCGGTCGTTCCATACCTCTAGGCGAAGCTGCACACAGGGTCTTCAGTAGACGTAGGGCCGCTGGGCGTCCAGTTCATCACTCACAGTGTTGCAACCTTTGTTGAGGAAAGGCATGGGGAAGTGTGGTGAAAGTCATTTGGCCGGTCCATGTGTTGGTTGAACGAAGGTCAAACGGCAACGGGCACCATGGCTAGATGTACTTTGACATCGCGCTACACTACCAAACAACAAGTTAGGTTAAACAAAACAAACAAACTCCCAAAAAAAGGTGCCAGTCTTCCATGACGCGATGAACTCTTGCAGTAGCCTTCCACGTATCTTCTGTGCACAAACTATACAACCAATGATGAATGACATGTCGCTTCACCCTTACCCAAAGGGTGCTCCCACAGGGTGTCAAATTTCCATAAGGCGGTGCCCCAAAGCTTGAGTAGATGATAAATTTCCTGCAGAATGCTCTTGAAACTTCAAATCAAAAAGAGGGCACTGGGAGGTCTTACTCGCAACGCATGGCTGCCTCATGCTCTACAAGATCCTCAGTCGAAGGAGAAGTCCAAGCTCTGCGGCCAATGACTCATCTCGCGCACCAAGCGCTTCCATAATTCTTCCCAAGAACGCTCGCATCTCCCGATACTCAGCATTGAGGGTGTTAAACTCCAGTCGAAGGCGACGAAACTCCCATAGAGTCTGCCAAACAGCTCAATCCATTTGGTTTTTTTTTTCCTCGAGTGTGGCCGATGTCGCGCTAAAGGCTCGGTCCTTACATGAGAGTAAGCAGGAAATACAAATTGCAAGGACAAAGGGTCCTTGGAGTCGGCAAATCGATTGAAACAACAAAAACAAAAACCACAACCACACCAAAAACGACGACCCGCAAATCCCCCAGCCAGACTTGCGTTTCGCCAGCGGAAACAGCGAAACAAACAGCAGAAACAAAACAAAACCCACAAAACGGGGCCGGAGCCCAAAAAAAAACACCCACCGAATCGATTTGCCATTGGACGCAGTGGCATATCCACTGCATCACTATCAAAAACATGCCACATGAATTAGGGATCACGGCTGTCCAGGCAGACATGAAGGCCTCAGCTTGGGAGTTAACCCTAGCATGAGCCAAACTGTACACGAAAGCAGGGCTACGCTAAAGCCTCTCTCAGAGTCCTCTCAGATCAACTCTTCAATGGGCCTTCATGGACATAGTGGTCATCATCTTATCTGTCAGCCGCGATCACGAAGCCGTGATGTTGAGAACTCAGAACCCCCCCTTAAAAGGGGGGGGACAGAGATGGCAAAACGGAAGCATCGTAGGCCAGGGACAAGCTTCCAAACATGCCATCGCCAACCAAAAAGGGGGGCACGCCCCTAGTTTCATAGGGGAAAATGCAGCCATCCATTGGATTGGTCTCAGCCAGCGACTTTCATGGCAGTAATCGCAGAGCTGAGCAACATGCACAAAAAACTTTTGTATCTGTAAAATTGTCTTCGCTAGTGCTACCATACATGTGCTGTCGTAGGCAGTGTAGCGTTCGAAGAGCAGGTTCGCAAGGAATACAAACTACAGAACTGTTCAGGACATTTCAGGATGTCATCGTCCCTGAAGGACCTGCAGTGCATTGCAGTACGCATCGGCGAAGATCGTAGCGAAACTACGGCTGTAGTGCCACTCACCCATAGAGTAGACAGGCTGCAGAATTACCACATCTTCCAATCAATTGACGAACCATGCTGGCAGTCTTGTGCTGCTCGCGGGCGCCCCAGGCTGCCCTGCAGGGAGGAGCACCGGAATGCACCGGTGAAGCTCACTGCAGCACAGTCTGGTCCATGGCATCGGCCGGCTAACTACCGCACCTCTTGGTTGGATTCAGCTACCCATGTAGAGTACCCAGACAGAGGACATACCAAGGAAACCCAGAGAAAATAACCGAATTAAGGTCAAGTAGAGAAGGCAGCCCCTTAACAAGAAACAAAACAAATCAAGCCATCAAGAAAGGCAGAGCAAAGAGACGGCCTTTACGGGCACCAGGCAATACGGCTGTCCTGAGTCACCTTAGTGGGTCACAAGAATGCTGTGTCAGTGTCGCTCCAGTCAGTACAAACAAACAAACAAGACAAGAATCAACCAGATCACCGATGTTCGTACATTCAAACTGAGCTCCATTCATTCGTTCCTAAGTGAGAGAAGGGGAGAGTAAATAAGTAGAGGAATGCACGCAAGGTCCACCAGAGACGCAAACAGGCACAAAGAAGACCCAGCAAAAGCACAACCGGACACCAGACCAAGCGGCAACCAGACAGGAGAGGGGTGCCGGAGGCAGAGGAGGACGGGGGCGGAGAAGGCTGCACCAATCACATTAGAATAGTAATAGTGCAGCTTAGCGAAGTCCAATATGGGAACTGGATCATCATCATGATGAATACCTCAGTATGGCCAAACTAAGCTCCCTGACGTCACCAGTGACATGGTGTAGAGGGTGAAGACCCCACACAGGGCCGTAGCCTTTGTTGCCATGAAACGAATGACGGAAGGATAACAAAGCTCACCCACACTCCCAGCATGAAGGCAGGGCAACTAAGCCGTCACAGCTGCAACCAGATACCCAGAGGGAGGTACCAGCACGCCAAGGTACAAGCTGGACCAGAGCACCAAACGAGACAACCCGCGGGGGAGGGAAGGCAAAGAGGACAGAGAAAGGAACCACCACAAAGGAGGGCAGACAACAAAGGAAGCAACAGGGCCCACACAAGCACAGAGAGGAGCGCAACAAAACCAGGAAGACAACGAGGCGCACCAACAGGAGCACAAAATCAACACAATCCCACGAGCCCCGGAGGGCAACTCATGCAAGGAACCACAAGACCACCAAAGAGACAGAGGGCAGCACAGACAATAGTTGTGCAGAGCAAAGTGCGCTTGACCAAAGTAAGGCAAAAAGCAAACCGAAGAGAAAACGAGGAAAAGGGGCGTGCACAAAACAAGAAGGAAAGAAACAAAGAAATGAATTATAGGAGTACGAGTGCACCTGTCACGTCTACGGACAGACACGCAAGTACAGAGAAAACTAAGCCCGAACACCATACACTTGGGAGGATAGGGCACCAGTGCACCTGTCACGTCTATGGACAGATACGCCAGTGAAAATGAAGAACCCAAATGATCAAAACAGGTGAGGGACATACCGGACAAGGAGGGGCCGAGATTAGGTCCCTACCGGGGCAAAAAGGGCCCCACCCAACCGTAGCAAGGGGGGCCAAAAGAGAAAACTGCATCAGGCCGGAAGGACAATGAGACGATGCAGGAGGTGCGACCCAGGAGCCAATGGGGGAGGAGGAAGAAAGGAGGCTATGTCTGGCTTCGTGTAGTGTATTCGAGGTGGTGTTGCTTGTCTGCTCGGAGAGTATCATTCCAGCTATTCCCAATGGCAAAGGAGACAGGGTTCTCCGTTTCATTCATTGCAGCCAAGCGACGTAGTTCGTTGCATTTAGTTTCAAAAGTAACCACGTCATTATCTGGTGCTCTTCTGCGTAGTTTCCGATCAGGGAAGACGCGCTCTCGCACGTGCTGTTGCAAAATCGTTTCCGGTAGGTAATGAGCTGGTCGTTGGAACAGCACTCTGCTTGCTAACTTATCGCGGTTGACTTCCCAGTGAGTGAACATATGTTGATGCTGTACTTGTTGCTTGAGTTGTGCAGCATATTGGTGGAAACTTTTGGGCGTGTGCCACAATCTCAGAAGGCTATAGTTGGACGGCCACTCAAGTGGGCACAAAGTGGCTGTCTGCTTCCACATTTCAGGCGTAAGTCCTTTGGGGGATGGTACGATTACTTCCAGGTTGACTCTGGTGGGTTCAGTGGGTTGCAGGCCCATCATGATATAGGGGGCCACTACCCCTTGTGTGTATTTTCGGGTGAGTTCTGAAAAGCAGTCCGCTGCTTGGAATTCCTCATCCAAGGCCAGGTTCAATCCTGGAGCGTTTTTGTCAGTAAATTTAACTGCCTGCAATACTTGATCAGCCGCTTCTCTCTGTAACCCCTCAAATACTCGATGGGGCTTGGGTGGCCCCACCTGCTTCTCCTAAGAAGCATGGCGCAATCTTGCTGGCCCAACTCGCCGGGAACCACGCTAGTAAGGCCGTAGTCCCACTAACCAGGTCGACCCCAGTGTGACGCCGAGAGTGATTATTTTTTTTTCCTCGAGTTTGGCCGATGTCGCGCTAATGGCTCGGTCCTTACGTGTGAGTAAGCAGTAAAAACATCTGTACAAGGACGCACGGTCCTTGACATCAGCAAATCGATTGAAGCAAAACAAAGAACCAACAACCACACCAAAGCGACGACCCGCAAATCCCCCAGCCAGACTTGCGTTTCGCCAGCGGAAAAAGCGAAACAAAAAGCAGAAAAACACCAAAACAAAACCGGGCCAGAGCCCAAACAAAACACCCACAGGATCGATTTGCACCAGGAAGCAGTGGAAAGTCCACTGCATCCCTATCAAAAACATCCCGACGGATCTTTCACCGTCCCATGATTTCTCAAAAACGTCGTTCTCGTGCTAGCCAAACGCACATTCTGGGTCCAAAAAAGTTTCTTAAAAAAATTCATCGCAAGATGCTTTCGTCAACCCTTCCAGCATTTTGTGGTCAAAAACGTTCCGAGTTCGGTTTTCCTTTTTTCAGCTCACAGTTTTTTTGCATAAACACATGTCCACAGAGACACCAAAAAACATATATATATACATATATATATATAAACATATATATATATGTATATAATATAAACATATTTATTTATGTGTATCATATCTATATATGTGTCCATATGTAAACATGAACATTCATATTACATATAGTGATCGCAATATCGGTGTATGTATACATATGTAGATGCGAATACTCTACAGGTAAGAATATATATATATATATAAATGCCCCTACGATCCTCTACGTATCTGTAGTGCAAGCGACCGTTAACATGCCCCACCCCACCCCACCCAACCCCAACCCCATGCGTGACGTAGCATCAACTTCATGACGCAAGTGCAAGCGAACGTTAACATGCCCCAACCCACCCCAACCAACCCCAACCCCATGCGTGACGTAGCATCAACTTCATGACGCAAGTGCAAGCGATGACATGCCCCACCCCCCCCACCCAACCCCAACCCCATGCGTGACGTAGCATCAACTTCATGACGCAAGTGCAAGCGAACGTTAACATGCCCCACCCCACCCAACCCCAACCCAATGCGTGACGTAGCATCAACTTCATGACGCAAGTGCAAGCGAACGTTAACATGCCCCACCCCACCCCACCCAACCCCAACCCCATGCGTGACGTAGCATCAACTTCATGACGCAAGTGCAAGCAAACGTTAACATGCCCCACCCCACCCCACCCAACCCCCACCCCAAGAGGTTTAAGATGATATGTAACAAAAATGTCGAATTTGTGGGCCGGTAAAAGATCCGACTGCAAAAACATGCAAACAAACGAATTATGTGTCGCAGCTGCTCAGGCAGACATAAAGACTCAGCTCGGAGGTTAACCCTAGCATGAGGCTAGCTGTACACGAAAGCAGACTACCACAAAATCTCTCTCAGAGTCCTCTCAGGTCAGCTCGTAGTGGGCCTTCATGAGCGTAATAGTCATTCTCTTGACTGTCAAAGAAATCAGAACCCCCCCTGAAGGGGGGGCCAGCAATGACAATGAGGAAGCAAAAGGCCAGGGAGCGGCTTCCAAACATGCCATTACCGACAAGAAATCAAACGGGGGAGCATGCCCCTAGTTTCATAGGGGAGATGCAGCCATCCGTTGCTTGGGCACAGTCAGCGGCTTACTTGCCAGTATCCGCAAAGCTGAATAACATGCAGAAAAAGCTTGAGTGCAAAAACTGTCATTGCCTTTGCCACAGTACCAGTGCTGTCGCAGTGGAGCGTCAAAGAAAGCAGGTTCGCAGGAAATACAAACTGCAGAACTGTTCAAGACATGACAGGATGTCATCGTTCCTGAAGGACCCGCAGTGCGTTGCAGTACGCACCAGAAAACATTGTAGCATTGTAGCAAAACCACGGCTAAATTGCCACTCACCCAGAGAGTAGACAAGCTGCAGAGTTACCACGTCTCGTTGTCCAATGACGAACCATGTTGGCAGTCTTGTGCTGCTCGCGGGCGCCCCAGGCAGTCCTACAGGGAGAAACACCGGAAAGCACGGGTGAAGCTCGCTGCAGCACAGGCTGGTCCATGGCATGGCCGGCTATCTACCGCCCCCTTTCAGTCGAATTCAGCACCCGAGAGAGTACCCAGCCAGAGGACAGCCCAGGGGAACCAAAACAATGAACCAAATGTGTGACGCCGAGAGTGAGGCTAGTTCGTGACAACAACTTTCACAGGGCCACTGGGGGCACGTTTTCGGTTCCCTCTGCACTCTCTTTGGCTGCCACAATGAGCTCAGAGAGGATTGGACGAAACCAAAAAGTGACACACAGTAGGCATTCCGTCTCTGGGGTAGCCAGGGACTCTGCTCGAGTGAGCGAGCATATGTGCTGCGAAAGTGTTTCAGCCAAGCCGGATTTTTTGTGGTCCGCGCCCGTTGCCTTTCGGCGGGTCGCACTTGAGACTCCCGAGTGGACCAGCAGGGATTCGAACCACCACCGGCAGTCTGTCAGCGCTGGCAAGACCAACGCCATACCAACTGAGCCATCGGGTCGCCTGTGTTTCAGCCAAGCCGGAGGGCAAAGCTACGGGCAGCATGTGCAAAGACCTCCTAATGGCTCTGGTGAGCGCGACAGTGGCTCGCCCAAAGCAGTCCTCTTTGTCTTCCACCGTTGTCCCTCGACGGCTCCCGCTGAGAAAACTACATTCTGTCTGGACCACAACTGTATTGTCTCCTGCTGCTGACGAGGTTGTTTTTTGTGGTCAGCGCCCGTTGCCTTTCGGCGGGTCGCACTTGAGACTCCCGAGTGTGACCAGCAGGGATTCGAACCACCACCGGCAGTCTGTCAGTGTTGGCAAGACCAACGTCACACTAACTGAGCCATCGGGTCGCCTCTGCTGCTGACGAGGTTGTGGCGATCCGCAGACCTCCAAACCAAGCAGCCTGAAAGCCATGCTGCAGAAGTTGTGTGTGTACTGCAGTGCGATTATATACTGCCAGGAGCTACCGTCGCTCTTGATTGAGGTCCCAATAGCACTTTTGGATGTAATTGAGAAATACTATGAAATCCTCAATAGCAGCCAGAAGGTCTCTTAGAATCTCTAGGTACTTCCCATAACACAGTACGAAAGCCTTCCTGCCCAACTGACTCATGCACAGGACCCCCTGCGTTTTTTCGATCAAAGAAGAGACGTTTGGATGCCTTGATGGTTTGCTGCTTGAACAGCTTTCCCGTGAAGGAATAGGCCTCACAGATTCATCTACGGTGTACATAGCCATAGCTTATGTACAGCACAGCTATACTGAACTTACTCACTGTTTAACAAGTTCCTGATGAATCAACCGGCTCGAAGCAGGGGATATGCCTATCATACTCAAGTGTGACATTGCAATGAGAGAAAATTCTGGCGAAAATGGAGTGGTAGGTTCTGTCATGACAGAGAGCGCGATCAGTAGCGGTACACTTGTCCACCTTGGTTAGTTCTGCAGATTAAGATCCGTCAGCAATTTCGTATACCCTGCCGCATTTCCGTGGCTCAAACCACTTTCCCATGTGCAGGGCTCTCACTCCTCTGACTAAAGACGTGTCAGGGGAGTACCTTCTTTCGATTTTGCCTTCCCTCAACTTCTGTCTTTCTCTTTCTCCTCCCTCTGGCTGTTTCTTGTTCTGCTACCTCTTCTGCCTTCCCTGACTGTTGGTACTTCAAGTGTACTCTCTGCTCCATCCCTGCCCGTCACTTGTGTCTGATTCCTCTGCACCCTTCCTGCTCTTAGGGCTCTATTTCTACCATACCTTTGTGCACTCCGGTGTGGACAGCCATGGCGCATTGGATCGGTGACAAGGTCACGCTGAAGGCAGGCCCATTGACTGGGCATGACCAAGGGCCCAGCTGTAGGCAATAACGATACTGAGGCTCACAGTGACCACCATCAACCTGAGTACCAAGAGTCCTACATTACGGAATACGATGACATCCAGGTTTACCGGCAGCAGGGCTGTTATGAGCACGCCAAGCAACTCCATGCGTGGTCTTGCTATGAACACAGAATGTGCATTAATGGAGAGTGCTGGAATATTATCATCAATGACGACATGAAGAGCCCGCCGGACTGGGCCTATCCAGGGCCCAGTTCCGCCAAATTGTCGCATGATTTCTGTCACATAGACACTGAGGCCAGTGATGACATTTACACAAACTATTATTTTGTGGAAATGGGAGGACGACAGATATGGCTCTTCTGTGCCACACAGTCTTTCCAGGAAGATCTATGGATCTGGGTTAACCCCAGAAGATTTGCCGTCATCACGAACCACCAACACAGTGAGAAATTGAATCATTTTTATGTCGACAGGATGCATGAACATAATATCCTGGCAAATCGTACACCGTGCTGGTACTTCACTGATTTGACCAATAGCTCAGGCAAGGTGACGGACAGGACCATAGCCCTGAACAAAGCTCCCGCTGTAGCTGCAGCTCACGAAACTTTCAAGACTGGCTTTGAACACAAAATTGCCATGAAGTCTATGTCACGAAGAGAAGAACCTACATGGCAAGAGAAAGTACTCGGACGCCTCGGGACAAACGTGTGCCCAACAGTTTGACCCGTCGGGGAATTACAGTGCACGTGATCTGCAGAAACTCAATGCGACCTTTGCCGATCAGTCTGAGTCTAAATCAGCAGCAACAGTGCCAACCCATACAACCAGCAAAGTCACGATGTGGCGACATGGTGAAGGACCGCCACTAGGACCTGCAGCAGAGGGCCGGGCCCGGGCTGCTAAACAGCTGGCTTATGCACGCACTCTATTAACTGCTGTTATGGAGGCAGCCACCGAAATGGAAGAAGTTGTTAGCAATTTAGTGCAAATCGAGAACGAACAAGCAACGGCTAAAGAGGAAGATCTGGGGCAAGCTGCTTCAGCTGCTCCAACCGAATCTTGCACAGAGCCAGCTACCGAGGGAAGTCAGAACTGAGTGCACATTAGAGTCTGACATCTGCATGCTGTATAAAGTCCGAAGGAACCACAGCGAAGACTGTGGCCCTATTCTCACCCCGAGGATGCAGGACTTGAAAAGAAGAGAATTGCACTAGAAGTCACGCTTATTGATGGATCAGTAAAAGTTGAGTAGAGTGACAATATAAGAATGCATGTAAAACATTTTTTGCGGTATTTTTCCTTTGCACTCATGCAGGATGCGTCTTTGGTGAGCATGAGGCCATTTGTCATGCTGCTCGATGGAGGGTGTGCAACATTTTTAGCTCAAACAAACGCATCGGATTTATGATTACCACTAACGCTTCCTTGGTACAAGTCAAGTCCCCTATTGCAGCACCCTCTAAACCTATGCTATCACAGACGGCTGTACAGCATGTGCCTGTGACATCTGGCTTGCTGTTATGCATACGTTGTGTTGTCTTGCATGTCAATGAACCCACGTGGCAAGGTTTTCTTGTTTGGTCTGCAAAGCAATTCTGGCTCAAGTATAGATGGTCTGAACAGTTGCTGATTATGTATACTTCCAGGTATGCCCCTCAGTATCCTCCTTATTCCCTACCTAGACGAGTCTTGCATGTAGTCATAAGCGTGAGGCCTCTCTGGCTAAAGACTGTCAGGGTTGCCTCCGCTTCATCGTACGGGGCAAGTATGCGACTCCGTGTGCGCCATGGACTCCTTGGAGAAATAGCCCTGACGATGGACGTCATGGAACGAACAACTCTCGGATGGGACATTATGAAACAGCTGGCTATGGTGCTTAGGTTGGATTCACCCTTCCAAGTGGTCCTATATGCAGACAGCTCGTCAGTAATCCAATTCGCCACTGAGGGCTGTTCAACTTGATACTGATGCAGATGAGGCAACCTTATGCTATGTAGTGCAATCATTGCAAGTCCCATCAGCACAGCAGTATCAAGACCTTATGACAGCCATTTATCACAAAGACGTGATGGAGTTAAGCTATCTCCTTGGCAAGGGATTAGGCCTTACTGGCGTGACGATGGAGGGCATACCAGCACACTAGTAGCCTCTGCCATCCTTCGTGATCATGCTCACCAGCCTACTGCTAGCCACTGCTTCCGTCCACATGGGGCCAGCTTGACTCATTTACTGTTACAAGCCCAAGCTGACCCCAATACTCTCCCGCCCAAAACGCAACCTACCACTATGTTGGAGTTAGCAGTTGAGTTGGGCAGTTCACAGCTTGTTCAAATTTTGCTCGAGGCTGGTGCCTCGGTCATGCCCGTGAAAGGAGCGCTACCACCACTGTTCCTTGCTGTCCTCCATAGGCACAGGACAAATGTACAGTTGCTCCTAGACGCGCAAGCGGACCCGTGGCAGGAGATTGCTATTGCCTCCGTGCTTTGCCATTCACTGCAATGGCACGGTCACGCCGCCCGAAACGAAGTCTTCAACGCTGTACAAGCTGCTGCTGCGCAGAGTGCTGAAGACACGGTCATTGGCATGCTACAGCAATTCAGTAACGCGACAGAAGCGGTGAGGATAGATCAATCTTCTCTGGCACGAGTGAAGTCCACAGCTCTGACAGAGAGGGCCACCACTATCATGAGGCAAACTGTGTGGAAATATCAACATATCATTGACAAGCAGTCTCGACAGACAAACTTTACTACGTTCCGATGGCGCAGAATACTCGAAGGATTGTATTTACCAGTACGAGTACGAAATGAGCTGCAATCACCCCCTGAGCTCAACCGGGAAGAGACATTCCTGCATCAAGTTGATTAATCGTGCGCTCCAGACGGACACTTTCCCAGTGAGAGGCTGGCACCAGGAAAAGGCTGACTCCGGGCCTGCGTGTGATCCCCGGAAAAAGAACGTGCAGTACACATCAGTCACATCTCTATTCAACAATGATGTCCTTAATTACACAAGTATCGTGTGCGCTGTTACATGCAGTTACCACTTCCTGCAACCCTATTGGCTCAAATGCACAGCAGTAGATAGACCGGCTGCTTCAATTGAGTTTAAGAAAGGGGTAGATAGATAGTGCCTCCTTATCTCGGTAAGGGATCGATATAACAAACCTCTCTGGTAACTGGGCAAAGGGTATTACTCACAGGCTTGTTTCGTCCATACCACAGATTACACCCTGGTCTTTCGTGCGCCGGGACCTTACTCTACGATATTGCCCCTTGTTGCGTAATTTCCTCCTACCCAATCCTCTTTCCCCTTTCCCTTTGGCTTCTGGTTTTTCTGGCTAAAGACGTGCCAGGGTTACCAGCGCCTCTCTCCACCCCCCTTATTGTTGATTTGCTCTCTCTTCTCCTCTCTTTTCTTTGACTCGTCCTTGTGCTCTGCTCCCTCCTTTTCCCTTTCTGTTTTCCTTTTCCCTCGTGCCTGGATTTTCTGACTGAAGACTGTCAGGGCTTCCAGCTCTTCTTATCCCGCTCCTTCCCCCCCTGTGTGCACTTCACCCCCCACCGCCTCGGGCGCCGCTTCATTTGTGCTGTCTTGTTTGTTTTCTGGTGTTGGGTTTGTCTTGTTTCTCTTGTTTCCTGTTAAGGTGCTTGAACTGCCTGGCCAAAGACGTGTCAGGTTTTTCAACACTGTCTCCCTCCCCCCCTTTTTGTTTTGGATTTGTTCTGGCCGCTTTCGTTTTTGGTGGTCTTTGTTTGGGAACTTTTTGGTTTCTTTGACTTTGTGTTTCGGTACTGACAGGAGTGCTTGAGTCTTCTGACCAGAGACGTGTCAGGATTCTCAACACCTTCCCATCCCTCCCCCTTTATAACTTTTACACCCAAATCAGCTACACAGGAACTGAACAGTGTGATGTCTCTGCTTTCCAGGGAACAAGTTGTGAAGTCCTGGTACGCGAAGAACCCTGCAATTGGCTTCTTGGATTTGCTTTACGCACTCGAACAGCACAAGAGCATTTCGACTGAGTACGGGCTGAATGTATCTATTGAACAGCACTGGCGATTTGGAGACCCCCATAAGAAGACAGCTGAACCTGATCGACATGACTACGAGATTGCAATGGCAAACGGGAGTGAAACTCCACCTGGACCTGACTAGCACAAGTTGTACCGATGGCTGGCTAGTCAAAGTTTCTTGCCTTACCACACCGTGTATTTGGTGACGGACAATCGTGATTTGCAATCGGATAAGGTCAAATCCGTGCATGGACTCAGCCATTGGCCAATGGTTGCTGCTTGGTGGAAAGAACGGTTATGCTATGTTGGCCCATATGGAGAACTCACCACAGTTGTCTTTGTTCACATCTCAGCTGACACTGGTCTTCATAAGGTGCACCCAACATGGGCAGGGACGTACATCCTTGATGCTTGTGTGTTCCTCTTTCCTACCATTAATTTTGCACTGATTGACAGCGATTGTGTCCCAGTTACCCTCTTTGAGATACGAGAACTTTGGCTTGCGAGCACTGACCCAACCCGACCAGCTACATCAAGCAAAGTTGCAAAGAGCAAACTGTCAAGCCCCATTGCGTCATCGCACAAACGTGCGCGCTCTGTTGACATGGAAAGGGACATGCAGCAGCCTGGTCCACCATCGAAGCTGTCTAGATCGCATAGTGCGGACAATCTTGCTATCCGAAAACCTGACCCACCACGCGCCCCTCCCCTCACCTATGGTGCCAATTTGGCAGACGAGGTTGACTATGGTGATTCGCCAGACCCGAGTCCCCGCATGTCTAGGCGGGCGACGTCTAGCAGCAATGACTCTTCCCCGGCTGGGTCAACCAAACCTACCCGGAAGGACAAATCAGACGTGGATGAAACTGCCAGTGCGTGCAGGCCCAAAGGAGTCATCCTTGTGAGTGAGGCATTCACTGAAATCAATGCGGGTTTGGTCATTGTATTAGCTTCGGGTCATGAGAGCCCTGCACCTGTCACTGCCTCGGAGGACTCGGATACGGATCCTGATGAAATAGCCCACGTCATTACTCGTGCTTACCACAGGCATGTTGAGACCTACCTTGCTACCACGTATCCACCTGCGGATGTTGAGCAGGCAGTAGCTAGTGGATTACTTGGTTCTCCTCTGCTTGGCACGTCCACTCGTGTTACTGCAGATTGGTGCCATGCGTGGAGCATGTTAGGCCAGTGGTCTGGATTAGTCACTTTTCCCGTCCCAGCCTCTGAAGTTTGGCCGCGCCATGGTCATTTACGGAAGATCCTTGATGGCTACCAAGGCAGACAGCCAAATTTCCATAAATGGGCTCGGCCTGCCTACGAGCAAGGTGCCCTTCCGACCCTTAGCCTGCTGCCAGGTGAGGTCAGTGTACGAGTGCTACCAGGAGACAAGATGTACCAGGCCATGGAAATCGAGCCACATTACATGCGGCCTGTTATTCTGCATGGGTTTGGCACCAATGCCAAAAAGAGAATGCCTAGCAGTCTCGCTGACCTCGCCCAATATGGCTGGTTGCCGTTGGCTGCAGCTTTATTTGGTACATAAGAATGGAAGCCTCAATGGCTACATCATAATTTCCTTCCAGTGGTTGGTCTGCGACTGCATGCCAAAGTGCCTTCTCCTTCACTTTCCCAAGCTCAACTAATTTTGTTGTGTGGACTATGGCAACGAAAGGAACAACCGGAACCTTCATGTACATCGCTGCAGCAAGCAGCTCCCCTGAAGTTTGGTCTTCCGGTACCTTTCAGAGAGATGGCTAAGTGGGACGTCACTGTCAATGAGTAGACCATAGATGTTGGAGAATTGTCCAAACAAAACTACATTGGAAGGACACCTGCTGCTGTGCTGCCCGTGAATACTTGTATAGTTATGCTGCTGATGGTTACAGATCTCCTCTCTGGCTGTGTGCAGCCTATAATAATGGGTCCCCAGCACTTGTTCATCGACATCGAGGCCACAAGGTCTTCTTTCACGTGGGTATACAGGATCGGCAACTCGTCGTAATACCGGGTATTCATTATTTCGATGCTCATCGGTTGCAACCGGACCTCTTGGACACATTGAATCGCCAGATTGATCCAGAGTCTATGAAACTCGCAAGCCCCGAAGGTGCAGGAGACACAGTGAATGACCCCTCCTCGGATGAGGAAGCAGCCTCTACCGATGACGAGAGTGATCCAGAAGACCCTACAGTTGCATGGTGCCCACCCATACCTGATGCAGCTGAAGATCCCTCTGAAGATGAGATCGCGAGTAGCTGACCAGCTAGCAATCCTGATTTCTAATGTCCAACCCAACGGAAACCGAAAACCTTGGAGCTCTCCCACCTTTGTGGCTACAGGCAAGATTGACGTTGTTTTTGACTGCCATCCAAGAAAAAGTTTGCGCGCATCTTGCTGAGTGTGGCCTGTGAACTGTGGTTGCGCGGGCAAATTGCCAGGGTGGAGGATGTCCTCCTGCAGGTGGCAAGGGCTCTCACAATTCGTTTGGCAGAGAAGCTCGCCCAGGCGATGAGCTCTTTGATGAGATTGGCTGAATCCATGGTGACTCCAGAAACTGAATGCTTGCTGTATGCCACGTACTGGTTTCGGCCCATCCTGTCTGAACTCATTGGCTCGGCCCGAGAGAGCTCTGAGGTGAACCGGAGTCGGGCGCCGAGTGGCCCAGTTAAAGTCCTGGTCACAGATCGGCCGCATCGACGCATAACTGGGCTAGTGGACCTTACGAGTGGTGCCTCTGCCCTACTGGCATGGTTCCCGGCCAGCTGGGCCAGCAAAATCGTCCGTAACCCCCTTTGGCTCAAGTTTTCGGTTCAAGTTACCAGTAGCCGAGCACACCTGTTGCAGAGGAGAGTACTGGTAACTGTGTAGTTAACCCAGGGGTAAGGGACTTGTTGTGTAGTTTGTTGCTGGGGCGACTTACTGTGCTCGATTCCTCCTGTGCTGTCTGGAACCCCCCTTTTAAGGTTTGAGTGTGTGTTTTTACTTGCCTGATTGCTCTGTTGTGTTTTTCGCCTGGCCCTCAGTTATAGTGCAACCGGTTGAGAAAGCGTGCGAACCTTTCGGTTAATAGTTTGCTCTAATCTCTGTGACTGGCATCGACCTTCAGAACTTAAGGTTTAACTTTCGTTGTTGCCTGGGTGTCTGTCCAAGGACGTGACAGGCACCTTGCGCAACCTGCACCCTACCCTTCTTAATAATTTGTTTTCACACAGGGTGTCTGTCCTAAAACGTTACAGGCTCACTGTTTCCCTTTTTCGCTGAACTTTTGTATTCACACAGTGTGTCTGTCCAAGGACGTGACTGGCCACTGTATCTTCACCACATTTTTCTCCATTTCCCCCTTTTTGTTAAACCAGTTCAGAGATTTGACACTCACACAGTGTTTCTGTTCAAGGACGTGACAGGCCACTGTATCTTCACCACATTTTCCTGCCATTTTTCTACCAGTTCCCCCGTCTTGTTTAACCAGTTTAGAGATTTGACGCTCACACAGTGTATCTGTCCAAGGACGTGACAGGTCACTGTTGCTTCCTCCGCACCCCTTCACCAAGTCCGTTTTTGTTTCGATCTGATTGCCTTCTTTTCTCGTGTTTACCGTTTTGAGTTCACACAGTGTATCTGTCCAACGACGCGGCAGGTTGCTTTTCTTTCCACCCCTTCCTCTGTTTACACAGTGTATCTGTCCTTACGTGACAGGTGCTCTGCCGCCACCTACCCCCTCCTTTTTTAAGTTTGGTCACCTCTTGTCTCCTCGTCCTTCCTCTTTTGCTATTTTGTTCGAATCTCGTTACATCCATTCCAAACCTAGTGAAGTGACTCCACCCTTTACACTCTCCTTTCTTGCTCCTTTTTATCTCCCTGCTCTACGGGTTTATCTGTCCAAAGACGTGGCAGGTACTCCCCCCTCCCCTTTCCTATCTTGATTTACTTGTCATACCTCTCATACACACCGCATAAAGAACAACTTTTCTCTTGGTGAGAATACAAAGCCAGAATGTCAGAACACGTCGAGGCTCAACAGGCTGCTGCTGAATATCTCGGTGCCCGTGGAGTGCATGCCACTCTCATGGTACATTTTCCGAGTAAAATCAAGGCACCTGAAGGCATACTGCTGACCACCTATGATCAGCTCCATTCACAGATAGCGAAGCAGGAGACTACCGCGTATGCTTTTCCCTCTTTCGGAGCGGCTCAAAGTGCTATGAAGGCACTGGCAACGACGCAACAGACTGTTATACTTATTTATGAGTGTCATGCCAACACTGGCCCAGTTGAAATAGCAGCAAAAGTTTTTGATACTTGCCAGAGACATATCGCAGCCATTCGGGAAATAAAGCAGCTCACTGGAACCCTCAAATACCAAAAATATCCTACTGTACTATATCTTGTCAAAATGGATCGCATGTCAAGCAGCCCTGCCGTAATTGAATGGCAAATCCCTGACACGATAACTGATGAGCTGATAATGCCTGCTCGTATCGCCTTTGAAAATTTTGTAGGCAAAGAATTACGACAAGGGCAGTATCCAGGAGTCCGCGAGACCAGTACATCACCAAATGGCTGCTATAATTCTGACAAGTCAAAAGGAAGCGTGCCGCTTACCATAAAATATGAAAAGAACTCTTGCTTACAAAGAACCAAAATCCGTGAAGCAATTGAATCATTACAGAAAGAAATCAACACGGCACAAGATACCCAGTTTCAGATTAAAGAAGGTATTGACTGGACTCGTTTGCATAAACTGAGGGAGACCGCTACTTTCACTGTCATGTCCACTCGGCACTTAAGTGATCAGGAACGAAATGCTCTTGCGCTGGAGCTCATGTCCTTTAGAATCAAGTACTTTTTCCTATCTAAAGCTCAAATAATGCTGAAACTAGAAGGCATAGAAATCGAAGTGCTCCGCAATTTACTGCATTGTTCAACAACGTATTTGCCCTTTGGGCAACGCCAGCAATCAACGCAATTTGTCCTTAGTCAGGTTACTGCCATCAGCAGCAACTGGTACCGAATTGACGTAAGGTATGCACCAATAGGCAGTATGCCCTTTATACCCCTACAAATTGCAAAGAGTAGCATCACCTCACTCCTGGAAAATGAAGTTGCAGTCATTGACTCAGAGCTTGGTCTTGCACTCATCAACGCATTTTCAACATCTAGATTTGAATTCCAAACAGTCGTAAATGAAGACAATACCAATGTCACAATGCTCACTTTTTGGATCCCTCATGAAGTTAAGCAGAACTTCCCATGTTCTTTCACAGTTAAGGACAAAAGAGGAACCAATATTGTTTGTACGATTGAGCATGGTGGAAACATACTGCCACAAACGGGTGTACCAGGTGAGCCACCCAGACACGAGACCAAAGGAGAGCACTGGCGCAGAATTGGTGAAAAGTGTAATCCTAGCTTCAAAAACAGACTCACTGTCATTGCACCTGTTAGCACCCAGAATGCTTCTCAGAAGAGACGATTCGGACTTCTTAAGGACTCCGCAGTTAACTTGCAGGCTCAACAAGTATCATATACGTATTCTGAAGAGACCTACCCGTGGATCCTCTTCCTTGAACCTATTCCTGTAACCGATACACTGGACATCTTTTTGACTCATTTCAGTCATTTTGAAGCAGTGGATAGTACAAAAGGTGATTTCTGCAAGCAAAACTCTCTTAGGTTTGAGCAAGTGTCGAAATTTACCAGAATCATGATGTTTGAAATTCCGTCAGGAAGGCAATGTCAAATCAACCGAGTTGATGGCCTCGAAAGCTCATTATACCTGACCAAGGTTGATGCTTTACAAATATACCCCTTCAAAACTTGTTATCTTGTCATGCTCGTGCCTCCCCACTTTGACTTCAGTACCATGCTAACTGCTGATGCTAAAGTTGAAGCCGTTGCTGCATGGAAATTTAGTACATTCGACAACAGCAAAACCAATTTGAAAGTTACCGCGGTACTTTCGACAAGCTCCACACAACACCAGCCGCTCGCGAAGGACAAACGAACTGACCAGGGTGCCAAACTGCCTACGACCCCTTCTGCCCTCCCCAGCAGTAAGAAGCCAATTGACCAGATTCCGGCTTACGCAGTTGTAGGAGTCACCCCCCCACCAACTCCGCCCTCCCAGCAGATCAATCCGTATCAAAACAGTCCCCCTCTCACTGATGCTGTAGCTGGGGCAAGCGTCCATGACGCTGCGAAGTCAAATGCAGAAAGGTCAGGCAGCCAAGGTGAACTTAATGGTGCTCAGCGTGCTAGTAACTTTCCAGAAGGTCAATTAACACATAGGGATGCACGCGCTCCCCCCCCCACCGTCAGTCCAACTATCCCTTGGACAAATCTACCTGTCAGTCACCCAACTGACACTGGTGAGCAACAGATTGCTGAAATGGTTGTTGATCAAGGTCACCACGGAAACAATATACGCACTAATGAGGAGGAAGATAAGGAGATGCTACCTCCCCAACCTGCACTTCTCTCCACACCCGTCAAGAAACCCCCTACATGTGAAGGAGAAGCTCTTAGCAGTCAGAAAACTTGCATTCAAGAGCTCAAACCTACTTGTGGTGAAGTGAAAAGTGGGCTTGCAAGCAAAGGCGAACTGTCTAATGAACCATCTGACCCTGTTATCACTCCGTCCTCCCCACCTAGTGTCTCCCCTCCCTCACCAAATGGCAATGCACAACCTGCGTGCAGTGACCCCATTGTAGCTACAATTCCAAGTCAATGTCAGTCTCTTGACCCTGCCTCTAAGGCCCCCATTAGTAACGATCCTTCGCCAGAAAAATCGCCATTGGTATCTCATGATACTATTGTCGTAGAAATCGGCAAAAATCCCCCTGGCATTACAACCCCCACAAGGACCAAGACTTCCCATACCTCCTCCTTACATCAAGGAGAAGCACTGCCCCCTATCCAAGCTGCCTTTAAAAGAAGTTCTGTCCTTCCGGCCAACGACAAAACGCGTGTGTGCATTGACATCACTGGGGAAGATGACCATACTGAGCAAAATGACCCCGCCCAGACATCTGTTGAACGTGAATCTCCAAGTCCGTCGCAACCAGCCCAGTTTGCCTCTCTCTCTCCTTTTGCTGAATCCAGCCGTAAATGGTTCCCGACCCTTGATGCTCCCGTTATTGCGGCCTTAGCTAATAAAGCCCAAGACATTGCGATCAACTGTGGTCACATGTCTAGCATGAATACTGCATTGTACCTCCTGTCAAGAGGGCCGTGGATCCCAACACATGTCAGTATACATGTGCGACAGGCAGCCCTTGCAGCAGTTGGCGTAGGATGGAGCTGGGTCCATCAAGTACCCACGACCTTTCCCTTTACATGTTTTGATGCTTGCTTGTCCCTTGCGACACTTAGCACCATTCCCCCCAACGGCACTGCTCAAAACGATGCAGTATATGAACTGTACTCAATCATATGTGCCAACCTTAGTCAGAGTACTCGCAACTTTCTTTTCTCAAGATTTGTATTACAATGTCAGACGTGCTTACAGCCTAGCGCAATACCAATTGACACCTTCACTGCCACAGTCAAGCCTAATACAGGCATGGATGAACTGTGTGACTCGCTAGTTCCAATCTGGAATTCTAATGAATTGACAGAGTGTCAAGCTTGTTCATGTCTAGACACTGCTAATGCCAAGTGGAAATGTGACAAATTTGGCCCGCTGATTGTCATCCAAATCAAAGTACCTCCAGGATGCTCCCTTCCGAAGCTTGAGGAAGAACGACTCCCGCTCGGGCATAAATTCATGTTCCGAGAAAGAGAGTATGAAATCCAGTGTCTTATAGCCACTACTAGGCTTGACTTTGATAGCCAGCTCATAGTCCTGCATTCTAGTCAGCCTGGAATGATAAGTATGTATGACCATAACAATGGTATACGAGTTGCGGACTGTAAGTATGTCAGTGGGAAGCTCCTCATTAGTGGGCTTGTCATCCTGCCAGTTAAGTCACCCAAAGCAATCCTAATGACAAAGCAACTTTCTGAAGCAGCAGGAGGAGGTGAAGTTGCACAGTACCGCAGAAGACAATTAAAGGTTGTCAAAGGCTTTCTCAAAACGCCTCGGAAGCAGCAAAGAACGCGAACCTCGCAGCTCTCCCCCCCTTCATGCAAGAACAATGCGAAAACCAAGTCGAGCAAGAAGAAGGCGAAGGTGACTAGGCATGGACCCCCGAAAGATAGCAAGAATAAAAATGCAGTTGAAGAGATTGACCCTGAAGGATTACCTAGGATTATCGCACATGCAACGTTGGCCAACGTTGGTGTTATCTCGATGTTTGATGGAGTTGGATCTGTCTATCACATCATTAAGAAAAAATTAGGTAAACCCCCTACTATCTTCATTGCAGCAGAAATTGATCCTGTACGTCGGCTTGTTGCTGCCGAAATAGGGCTACGTGAAGACCAACAGTGGGCTTATACGATTGAAGGGGTTGCTACCATCTACGTGAAAGATGTATGGGATCTTGTTGCCCGTGACTCGCTGATCCTTCGTCAAGCCAAGGCAATGTACCCTACGATCAAGTGGATTGTTGTTGCAGGATCTCCCTGTCAAGATCTTACTTATGCAGGGTACTTAAATGGATTGCTCGGACTGACAGGTAAGCGAAGTATGCTCTTTTTTGTTGTTTACCTTGTCATCCTACATCTTCAGAAGCTATTTGGACCAGAATCGGTCCGATACTTGACAGAGAATGCTGGAAGCATGCAGATTGTGCAAACTGACCGTAAACTTAAAGGCATGCAGCGCCTTGAACAGTCTGAACACTTCCAAATGTTTCTATACTGTCTTGGACTTCCTAGTAAGCAACCAACCAATCGGTGGGTATGGGACACTGTTCCCTATTATGGCATCCAGCGAAAAAGGGTCTTTCTACGGAGTCACATGGACACTGAGAAACTGGACAGTGTTCCGCTCGCAATTATCGATGAATGGGGCCCTTTAGTGACTTTGAACGGTGAAAACTTACCATTGGCTCCATTACTCCGAACAAGAGGGCTGTCAAGCAATGGAGTCCTGAAGCTTTCCTGGACAGGGTACCAGCCCAGTGCACTCCTATGGGACTATTCCTTCTTTGGTGGGAGGAAATCTTTCATGTTGCTAACCCAAATGGCTGAGGGAGTTAAGGTCCCAGACTTGCCGTGGGCAAGCGTCATTCCTGCGCATTTTCTCTCCATATGGAAACGTTTCCTTATTACTCTTCAAACGGATAGAGCGACCACATCCAAGAAAGATGAACTCATTGAACAACTTGTGCCTATCTTTCATAATCCAAATATTGTGCTGCCAATGAGAATTCTGACTGTCCGAGAAGTACGCAAATTAGCTGGACTGGAGAATATCCTAACGACAGAAAGACATGGGCCCTCTCTTCTCACGGACAAAGTGATTCGAGACTTTTGTGGAAATAGCTTTCACCCATCTCTCATCAGTGCGGCCCTCGGTACGGATGTTCAGCTACAACGGTGGGTTGAGGGAAGCAATGATGCGCAGCCGTATCACAAAGACCTACCGAGTATTCAAGAAGTCTATTCCAAATATCAAGACTTGCTGAAACTGGTTTTGGAACAAGCAGCTGCTCGAGGAGTTCAACTCAAGGACGACAAAGTTGACTTTGAAGCGAAATGGAGGCACTATACTCTCAATGACAGTGTCGAATCCGCTTGCCCTCCAGTAGTGCACCAGCCGACAGTTTTCGCCTTTTTACAAGGATCCAAACCTCCGAAGTATCAAGGAACCCACAGTGCGAATAGACCCCCCTTTGGGGATAAAGAGCTGAGCAATATTATGACCCAAACTCGGATTGATTGGGTGCTGGAGTCCTCAAACACATATGAAAATGTTACCCTGTCAGCACATATGCTTCATTTGGCTGTTAGAAATGGACTTGGATTTCATGCCGAAGCTCAAGAGATTAAAGCAAAGCATATTGAACTATTGAAGGAATATACAGGTGCTGAACAACTTACTGCTATCAAGCAACTTTTCGTTGTTTTCCAAATTGCAGCGCTCAGTGTAAAGCACCAATTTCCCTACGGTTTTATCATTTGGGCACCAAAAATTATGCAACCTCCCCTTATCTATGTTGGAGTACAGCGACCTTGCCTGCTATTCTTATTGCTTTCTCATGAGCCTGATCAACCATTTCGCTTCGGAACGGTCGCATTCGACTACCGACAAAGTAAAGACCTTCTCATGCATTCCAACATCCCAAAGATATTAGCTGATGTGGTGCAACTTTCTTATCATACATTTGTGACCTACCCTATACTTGCTCGAATTGACAACGGACAGCACTACATACATCTCAGTGAATATGCGGCTTTACAGTGCCCTTTTTGTGCCTTGTGTTATTTGCACACACTTGGTGCCCCGCAGTGCTTTATGCACAACGCCTCGCCCGCCGGCACTGTCATCCATTTACTTGGTGGTCTGGATGGCACAGGTAGCTTAAGTATTATAGGTGTATTAGCACGAAATGTCAGCGGTACCACTCCACAATGGATCGCTATACATGTTGTAGACAATCACCAAGTTCAAACTCTTACAGAATCTACGTCCTTTGTTGCGTACAAAGTTGCTGCCCCTGTTGTTTGGTCACCAATGTGGTATACGCAGCCATCGTCTATGCGACGAATGCCCAGGCAACTTGGAACTCAACTTATACAATCGAATACACTAGATCCATCAGGAGAATATCTCATCTTTGCAGGTACGGAGGAGTGGAGCAGGCTGCTTTTCGCACTGGGAGAAGCCCCAACGGAGGGAGTAAACTGATCATTTGTAATTGTAATGATGATGATCTTGCGAAACTTGCCTGCTCCGCTGCTCCGTACACTGCTCAAGATGCTTACGCGATGTGTCAAAACGACGTACCTATTCGAAACAGGGGCGCAATGCCCGCCATATCTGTCCAAAATACGTGACCTATCAATATTGCCCCATATACTTCATGTCCGAACACCATGGTGGCAGTTAACCCTGCAACATGTTGCCACCCTTTTCCATCAGTGTGTTGATGAATTCTATCAGCAACTTATGTTTGACTCCAGAACGGTATCTTCTCTTGCAGTAGAAGAGATAGGAAGAAGCATTCTCGAATATCGAAAAGCTATCAGACAAGATCTGCCATTCAGGCTTAAACGATTACACGTGTGGAATGTATCAGGATGGACACTTACAACTAGAGCAGGCGATACCAAAATGCGACTCATTAAACGACTTCTACGAACAGGCCCGGTCTTACTACAAGAAACCAGATGGCATGCTGAAACCCATCAGGTCTTGCACCATAATATACCAGGTATTCAAGTTGCACACACCCAAGGATTGTTAACAGAAAGAGGTGGAGTGTCGGGTGGTTCTGCAGCCCTAATTCCACCAGGGTGGAAACTTGACCGAACAGAAGTTGTCATACCAGGTCGCATTGTCCTTGCCGTCATTCAAGACAGATATTCTACCATCGGACTCTTGTCAGTGTATCTACATCCACTAACCAAGGTCGATGAGCTAAAAGAATTAATCACCTGGGTCAAGACCAGTAAAGTAGATTTTCCCCTTTATATGGGGGGAGATTTCAACCAAGTGGATGCCAGCTGCCCGGACCTTTGGAATGAATTATTAGTCCACGCGCAAGTTCTTGACACGCATCCGCAACTTCACACTTTTGAAAGCCCTACTGGAAGTTCAGCACTCGACAGAGTATTATGTCCCACTGATTATATAGCTGCAGCCCAAATCGATGTTGTGGTAGCAGCCAATAGGCGACATCACCTAAGTGGACATTACCAGCTCACTGCGACCTTTGTTGTTCGACCAAGAGTCAAAAGTGATATGAAAGACCCTGTCCATCAAACCATCCCAACTAACGTGTTTTGCCCTGGAAAGAACGAGGCTGACCCCTACATGGTTCCTAATGACCTACAAGAGCTGATACGAAGGATCCAAAGACTACCCCAAACTGATG
>CAMXCT020001254.1:99356-166674 GCA_947184155.2 Cladocopium goreaui | reverse complement strand
CTTTCCTTCCAATCATTTGGATAGATCATGTTTTTCTGCATGTGAATGCATTTTTTCTGCAGTTTTAGAATGAACCACTCTCCCACTGTCGGTGATGCCATGTTGGATCCCACAGCGTGGAAACACCCATCCGCCACGGGAAGAACCTCTGTGGCACGATCTACTGGAACCTTGCGCTGCTTGCGGCCCGTCCCCGGGGCTCGGTGGACTCCGGAGGACAATGCCGTACCGGTGGCTACCGGTGGCTACCGAAGAAAGAATCTGCAGGTCAAATGGGATTAGATCTAAAAATGGAGTTTGTTCGTGTTTGGAAGTGATTTCGATAAACTTAGAATATACATGCATTGGATATGTAGAGGAACCTCGAGCACTCGATTCGGAACTCTCGATTGTGAAGTTGAGTGAACATCCCAGGACATGAAGAGAACGGAAGATTCCAGGATATGTTGCAACTACCTTTTTTTGTTCGCCACTGGATCACGGCTCCCTGCAAGCTCCCCTGGTCGTCCCTGAGCTGCTTGACCCACTCACCGTGGTCGCCCTCCACCTCCCAGCCGCGAGAGCGCCTGGGAGTTGAGATGGAGATTTTGTATGTAACATGTGGATGTATTTGTATGTGCCAGCCCGCATAAAGAGATCGCAAAGCATATATACGCAATGCCGCAAGGCAAATCCATCATATAATTGGCTGGAAATTGGGACACACCATTGAAGAACCTGAAGATAGCATGAGACAAAGGTTGTCAGGTGTCTCGCGCCCTCGAACAGAGAACATCTTCATGCCAGCACATCTCCAAGCAACGGGATCTGGGAGAGCGAGCTGTGGCGGTTGGAAAACGTGCTTCCCATGTTGCGTGCTTTGAAGCACCGTCATGAGAGCTAAAAAGTGCAGTCTATTCAGGGGTTGTGGCTAAGCAGCTATCATGGCAAAGATCATGTAGGCCGGTGAGCCAAGTTTCTGGTACTGCGGTCTCTTCTTCAATAGTCATTGCATCAGACATGGAGGGTATCAGCGACTGCTGTATGCCAACAAGAACATCCTACACCAGTAGCCTCATGCTCAGCAAGATTCATCAAAATAGTATATATATATGTGTGTGTGTGTATATATCTTGGAGGGTTTCCATGAGGATACTAGCCACCTGTGGCTTGTGGCATTGTCTGGCATCTGAGCCGTCACGGCAAGTCTTGCGCGGGTGTTTCATGGGTGTCCGTGGCGTTGCGCCAGCTGCAGCCTGATTCTAACAACTCGCAAGATGATATCTTCTCCAAACTGGATATGGCGCAGCAAATGTTTGTCAAATTTCTGGGAGTACGGCACCTATATATAATTTTTGGAATATCTCTCGACCATACCCAGTGGACTTCTGCTGCCATCGCACCCGTGACTGCCACGTTGCGTTTTTCGCAGGAGCCAAGTGCCCTCCGTTGGTTTGCTGCTCTAGGCTCACACCACCATCTCCACCTGGCTGCATGAGAATCATCACAGAGTAGCTAGTGCTGAGTGTAGTGCACTTCACCCTTTGGATGGGTACTTTGACCTTTCACAAGGCCATCCAAAATGAAACAGCCAAATGTCGAACCCTCAGTACTCCAGTATAGTATAAGCCTTCTTGGTCCTTTTGATGAGATCTGGCACCGTTCCCATGTGGCCTCCTTCGCAGGTGCAGGGCAATACCCTCCGCTGCAGCCGCTTTGGCCAGTGGCGTAGCATCCCTACGAGCAGGAACACTGGAAGTTGCGGGGGATCGACAAAAGCACAGCCATCACCTGCCTTGTTGCTCGGGCAATAGTGGTTGTAACCTTGGCACCAGCTTTGCATGGTCATCGAAGGTGGAGATCAGTTGATTTGAGGGAAGGAACTTCAAAGTAGAAACACAATGGTTTTCTTCGCCTCTGGTGAGGCAGCAGAACCCTGCAGTCAGTGGAAATGCGGAGCATGAAGGCGGAGTTTGCATCATGTTGCGTATTCAAAGGAACTCCTCAAGGAGACTCATCGGATGCAGATGAGGCACGGCAAGAAGTGCAGCATCCCCTCAGCCAAACACGTGTTGAATGGGACTCGAAACAGAATGAGCTCAGTAAATTGATCCAGCCCTTTAGAGTTACCAGCATGACTCGCATGACTCTGACTTGAAAAACACAAGTGGAACCAAGCAGCTATATTTCGGCTCTTGTCATATGAAGCATTGTGAACGAGGGCAGCCCACAAACAAATGGAAATGCACCATCTGAATGAAATTTCACTTGTTTCCGAACCACTTGCGCACAGCATGGCTCAGGATTGGCCAAAAGAGCATGGATCGGAATGATCAAAGTTGAACGGTGCAAAAAATAAACTGCTGCTGAGAAAAATCTGGTGAGAAATCTGATGAGACAATTTGTGACTGCGGACCATGATTGATTTATTTATTGATTGGATTCAATTTCTGAAACCTGATGTACACACCTTTGGTTTTGGCTGGTAGCATGCAACCATTGCGACAGCGTTCATCCCTTGCGCTCAGCGGCCCATTGTGCGGTGGTGCAACGTGGCATGTGGACGGGCTGTCGCCCAGGCTCAACACAGCCTGGCGACGAGCAGACTTAAAAGTAGGCGGGTCAGAAGCCAATTGGTGAACTACGGTAGGATTTAAATTTAACATGAACTAACCGGACCGTTTTGGAGGGGTCTACACACGCAGGTGCATTGCCAAGTTGGGCGAAAAGTTAGGCATTTAGAGTTCCAACCCTGCTCAGCCAGTCCATTGCCTTCAAACTTTGCAGCATTCAATGGATTGCAGCTAGCAATCAACACTCACAGTAGCAGTACGAGTTCAAAGCAGATGACCATATGCTTGTGTCACCTTTGTGTGGACACTTTCGTAAGACGCTATTGTAGTACACTCGGGAGAGTCTTTTGGGACCTGTTGGAAATACTATGCCTCACATGCAACATGAAATTGGTCCTAAATCCAACAGGATCCCTGCGCTATGCATTCAGGCAAGAAACGCGAGCACGGACTCTGCTCTATCAGTATTGAGTCAGAGCATATTTTCTCAAACATCCTCAGGCAGCTTGTTGCTGCAACAAATGGCCCACTGCCGTCCACCGTCTGGGGCTGGGCTCACAACTCCACGCGCAGTTAGTCGCCCCTGGCTTTCTGATCCCATTCACTTGCCATTTGAAATTCCATGCCTCACCCAAAGGTACGAACACAAACAGCCCAAACAAACCCAACCGCCTCCAGCCGATCAAATTTGTCCTCACTCAATTTCCGCGCACGATTTGCTCTGCGCTGGCTGTTAACCCACCAGCCAAGGGAGAACACCCTTGAGTCTTTGGTTTTGTGGCCCCAAACAATCCCACGCTCAGCTTTGAATGCCAGCAGCTCTCTTTGATGATGCTCTCCCAAGAAAAAACCGCGGGGTAAAGCGGACCCGAGCGACCCGCCGGCCAGAGCGGCCCAACCAAAGTCCAAACCGCCCCAGCCGATCAATTTGTCCTCATCAATGTCTCCCCGCACGATTTGCTTTTGCGTTGGCTGTTAACCCCCACCAGCCAAGGGAGAACCCACTTGAAGTCTTGTGGTTTGTGGCACCAAACAATTCCCGCTCAGCTTTTAAATGCCAGCAAGCTCTTGATATGCCTCATCCCAAGAAAAACGCGCGGGGTAAGCGGCCCGAGCGACCCGACCGGCCAGAGCGGCCCAAACAAATCCAACCGCCTCCAGCCGATCAAATTTGTCCTCACTCAATTTCCCCGCACGATTTGCTTTGCGTTGGCTGTTAACCCACCAGCCAAGGGAGAACCCACTTGAAGTCTTGTGGTTTTGTGGCACCAAACAATTCCCACGCTCAGCTTTGAATGCCAGCAGCTCTTGATATGCCTCATCCCAAGAAAAACGCGCGGGGTAAGCGGCCCGAGCGACCCGACCGGCCCGAGCGGCCCAAACAAATCCAACCGCCTCCAGCCGATCAAATCTCTCTTGACTCAATTTCCCCGCACGATTTGCTTTGCGCTGGCTGTTAACCCACCAGCCAAGGGAGAACCCACTTGAAGTCTTGTGGTTGTGTTTCACCAAACAATTCCCACGCTCAGCTTTGAATGCCAGCAACTCTTGATATGCCTCATCCCAAGAAAAACGCGCGGGGTAAGCGGCCCGAGCGACCCGACCGGCCAGAGCCCAAACAAAGCCAACCGCCTCCAGCCGATCAAATTTGTCTTGACTCAATTTTCCCGCACGATTTGCTCCACGCTGGTGGTGAACCCACCCGCCAAGGGAGAACCCACTTGAAGTCTTGTGGTTGTGTTTCACCAAACAATTCCCGCGTTCAGCTTTGAATGCCAGCAGCTCTTGATATGCCTCATCCCAAGAAAAACGAGCGGCCGGAGCGGCCCGAGCGGCCCAAACAAATCCAACCGCCTCCAACCGATCAAATTTCTCTTGACTCAATTTCCCCGCACGATTTGCTTTGCGCTGGCTGTTAACCCACCAGCCAAGGGAAAACCCACTTGAAGTCTTGTGGTCGTGTTTCACCAAACAATTCCCACGCTCAGCTTTGAATGCCAGCAGCTCTTGATATGCCTCATCCCAAGAAAAACGCGCGGGGTAAGCGGCCCGAGCGACCCGACCGGCCAGAGCGGCCCAAACAAATCCAACCGCCTCCAGCCGATCAAATTTGTCCTCACTCAATTTCCCCGCACGATTTGCTTTGCGCTGGCTGTTAACCCACCAGCCAAGGGAGAACCCACTTGAAGTCTTGTGGTTTTGTGGCACCAAACAATTCCCACGCTCAGCTTTGAATGCCAGCAACTCTTGATATGCCTCATCCCAAGAAAAACGCGCGGGGTAAGCGGCCCGAGCGACCCGACCGGCCCGAGCGGCCCAAACAAATCCAACCGCCTCCAGCCGATCAAATCTCTCTTGACTCAATTTCCCCGCACGATTTGCTTTGCGCTGGCTGTTAACCCACCAGCCAAGGGAGAACCCACTTGAAGTCTTGTGGTTGTGTTTCACCAAACAATTCCCACGCTCAGCTTTGAATGCCAGCAACTCTTGATATGCCTCATCCCAAGAAAAACGCGCGGGGTAAGCGGCCCGAGCGACCCGACCGGGCCCAAACAAAGCCAACCGCCTCCAGCCGATCAAATTTGTCTTGACTCAATTTTCCCGCACGATTTGCTCCACGCTGGTGGTGAACCCACCCGCCAAGGGAGAACCCACTTGAAGTCTTGTGGTTGTGTTTCACCAAACAATTCCCGCGTTCAGCTTTGAATGCCAGCAGCTCTTGATATGCCTCATCCCCCAAGAAAAACGAGCGGGGTAAGCGGCCAGAGCGGCCCGAGCGGCCCAAACAAATCCAACCGCCTCCAACCGATCAAATTTCTCTTGACTCAATTTCCCCGCACGATTTGCTCTGCGCTGATTGACAACCCACCAGCCAAGGGAGAACCCATTTGCAGTCTTGTGGTTGTGTTTCACCAAACAATTCCCGCGTTCAGCTTTGAATGCCAGCAGTTCTTGAAAGCCTATCTCCCACCGATCGAGTCCGGTGCAAGTTCGCAAAGCATGAGGGAAAACTCGGATTCGCAAAATTTGTGCAATCTCCTCTGGGGATGTTGATGCAAATTTGTCCGCGGCAATGGTGACTCGACCGCATGCAGAAATTCCATCAGTCAGAGCCGCCTTGAAGACATGATCAGCTTTTGCCAGCTCACTCAACAGCCGGCCCAGCTCAGCATCCTCTGCCAACATGCCACCAGCATCTTGAACGACCGGCGGGGCAATCACCAGCGCATCTATCTTGTCGGAATGGTTCCGGAGCACCCTTCCCACACACTGTTGCAGTCGGATCCCTCGCCTGGGTGCGACAAATAAACAGGTGTCCTCCACTGGCAAGTCAACCCCCTCACTTAGTACATCCACGGTGACCAAAACACGTATTCCCCCAAACCTCTCACTGCACTGGAATCTCTTCAATACCTTCTGCCGGTGGCCGCCAGCTGTGTGGGCATTGTAGTGGTCAGAAGGGATGCCAGCGTCTAACAACATTTGAGTGAAAGCTTTCGCTTCATGAACTGTGCTGCAAAAGGCCAGGATTTTTCGCGCTAGTGGCAGGTTCTGAATCAGCCGCACCAAACTGGGCCTCGGATCGCCTGCAGTGAGCACGGGCACCATGACAGAGTAATCCTTGATGACGCCAGCTTGGATAGCAGGCCTGAGTCCAAAGTCGAAATCTGGCTGGGTTCTGCGAAGGGTTGCTGTGAAAAAAATCCTTTTAGGAGTGTCCAGAGTCAGCACTTGTCGAGCGTGAACTCCAGAACTCTGCAACTCATCTCCAGGCTCATAGTGGTGAGCTTCATCCAGTATCAGCAAATCGAAGGTCAGATTAGATAGCTGCCATGCCGAATTGCGCACACAAACGAACACCTTAGCACTCAAATCTGCAGGCTTTCCAGTTCCAACCCTTCCCACTCGCGCGCTGACGCTCGCTTCCAACAGTTGGGCCAATTGCTCCATCAAGTCCAACTTGGGAACAATGATGCAGGCTCGTTTGTTGGGAGCCAAATCTGCCAAGAGGTCTGCCATCACCAAACTCTTTCCCGCACCAGTGGCCATTTGCACAAAAAAATCTCGTTGGGACTGGTTTTTGAGAAAATTATGGCAAGATCTGAGGCATTCAAGCTGGTGGGGCCACCGTTGTAAGTCGTTCCTCATCCTCTGAGGCCCATCTTCCTTTGGCCCCTCTTTTTTGGCCTTTCGGCGCCACACCTTTGTCTCATCAGCTGAATATATCCGCTGGATCGCCCCACTGAACTGCTGCCAGTGCCTAGGAAGTTCAGTGCTCTCATTGGTCGCCACCACCAGGCTTTGAACCAGCTTTCGCAGAGGCGAGTTGTCCGCTCTGACCATGAAGTGAAAGTTGGTGAGGCGATTCAACGGCACGGTGCTGTTGGTGTAATCCTTTGCTTGCACCGCAACAGACAGGTTCAGTGCCAGGGAGTCGATGCCCTTATCTTCCAATGGCAACCTCAGCTGTTCCTTGAACTTGATGGGCAGCAAACTCCAGGGCACTGTGCCCAGATCCAAGGCCGAAATCAGCTCCAGCTCGCTGCCTGGTGGCAGGCCACCCACCGCGATGGCCTCCAAACACTTGGCACGGACTACTGCCTGGATGTGCTTCACCTCCTCATCACTCAGCAGTGGGGGTGGCTCCACATCTCTGGCCAGCTGGTGCCGGGACGTCCTGGTCTGCGAATTGCAGAATGGCTGGACGCCCACCCAGTGTCCAACCAAGGCACAAGGTTGGATCACCTCCCATGCGCCACGAAGGACGCCAGCCACCAGGATCTGAACCAACCAGTAGCGCCGGCGATGTCTGGAAGTAGACGTGGCCATGGCAGGCGAAAGCTGAGAGCCAGAGGCAATAACAAACTTGTTTTGAAAATCAATGGTAGCTCGCTCACCGTGCAAAAATTGAACAAATACTCCACTTGCATGTGAAAACATCACTGTACCCATGCAAATTCTGCCAACCCATCATCAGTTGCACAGCTTCCGACAGCTCGTTGCCCCCAGCAACCACACCTTCAGCAGCTGGTGGTCCGAAGGGGAGCCCTCACCTCAGGTTGGTAGCAAGGTGCAAAGTGAGGCTGTGGATGTCAACCTTCTTTTTTGCAAATTCTGCGAGAAGGAGTATGTGTATAGGATATGGGAAAACATACAGGAGATGCGCATGGATATCGAAACACTCCGCGCCGTGAAAAAGAAAGGATTACTAAATCATGGTAAGAGGATAATGGAAATCTGATCCTTGAAGTTTTGAATACCCCAAAGCAACACTGCATTCAAATCCGCAATATTCCTACAACTCCTCGGTGTTTCATCATATCACATCCTGCCGCCATCCCAAGTGTTCATCTGTGACTGCTGACTCCCAAAGAATGCTAGAACTGTGCCGTGAAAACGCATGCACAACATTGACCCCTTCAACCTACTGGGTTACTACCAAGCACCCAGTACTCCTACCCACCCAGCAGCAGCAGCTTCCTCAACCTCAACTTCAAAGCCGAGACACTGGCCCCCTTCCAAAACACCGACACTCCAGAGCTGCTGAAAATGTGGTCGGCTCCGTTGTAGGAACTGTCTGTTGCCTGCAATGAAGGGTGCAAAATTTCAACACGAGGTTCATGGGGCTGGGTTCGAAATGGTTCACCAATGGACCGGCAAGGTTGTCGGAGTGGCAATGGAGCTGTTGCGAGTTTGCAATCCCAACAGCCACATCTCCAAATCAGACTCTGAGAGAAAGGGAGCTGGACTCGAATCAAGTGCTGGTGCGAGGCTTCTGCATCATCATACTTTCAAAAATGTCGCAGTATCTCAACAGCCCAATCATCCTTGTCCTAGGTTCCCTGTCAATGTCTCTACCCACAACCTTCGATTTTTATGCACACAAAGGCTGAGCGGCTGATCCACCAAGGCGCATCCAGCTTCAAGACCTGGGACAAGTCTTTGATGGTATCCTGGTTGCTGCCACAATTGAAGTCACCAGTAAAGATAACCGCATCCTTGGCCGCCCAGTAACAAGAGCTTGCAGTGGATGGCTCAGCAAGTTGGCCATGAACTGAGACCCTTTGAAGCTTTGCAGGGCAGCAACATCCATGGAAGTTCATGGAAGATTCCAAACGGGACATTGTTGTGCTGGACATGAGGGTCAGCATGGGTCACCTGCAAAGCCAAGATTCTTTGGGCTTCTTGTGCTGGTTGACCGCACTGATCTTAGCAGCAGAAAGTTGGGAAGGCCTTTATCAAGCAGATCCGGCTTATTTAAATACAACAATAAGCAAACAGTTAAAGACATGAGCCGCGCAAATAAACATAGGATCAAATAATGCGAAACCTGACGCGATTCAAGTTGGATGGTCCCGTAGGAACTTTTTATCTTGTTTGTGTTGTACCCATTGGTTGAGGTGTTCGTTCGCCTCAATGATACAACCGGCACTGTCCTGAGTCAAGCCACACACAAAGAATAGCCATACTACTTACGACAACTATTTCATTTCTAGTCGTCCAAATGTCGTTTATTGTCATACCAAAATGAAATCTTCTGATACCTCCACGTGGGTCTGTCTGAAGCTAGGGTTTTCCAAAAATCTGATGTTGTATCACCATTTTCCCCTTGGATTTTTGCCATTTAGAGGTACCACCCTTTTCACCCTTGTTTGGACAAATCCAAACATCAGATTGTTGGATGAACCGCCATGATATCTCCATGATAACTAGCACACCAACGCCCAAAAAAAAACACCGCCCTGCAGCTGCGCGACGTAGTTTGCCGCCACCTTACTGCCAGGCTGTCCGCCGCATTGATCCAAAGGCCCATGTCTCGGTGAGATCGGGACCAAGGATCTATGATGTAGTATCATGAGAGTACGCGTTGCGTCCAACTAAATTCGGAACGCGCTCTCGTAGTATAATAGCCTTATATATATACAAACATATATGTTCTTGTCCCGGATGTTTGATTTGTGTGATTGTGTATATTGTTGGGGAAAATACTAGCAGCAAGTGGGTCATATCCTTTTACCACATGATTGGCAACTGGCTGTTTGGTCGCACTTGCGCTCAAGGCACGTGTTCGCAAAGAAAATGGTGTCGCTGCTGCCAATGACCTATTATGCTGTGTGCAAGGAAACTGGCTGGTGCCCCTCAGAATGATTCCACTTCCAGTATGAGTATGAACGTAACACCTGGCTTCGCAGAAAAGGGAATCGCTTGAAAGGTTACACCAACAAATCAAACAAAGTCATTTCAAGCTCCCTAGGTTAACTTCCTGACAATAGCCCTTTCAACAAATCGCGGTCGCCACTCTGTCGCCCAGCCTGGAGTCTGACCCAATTCACATGGCGATCTCCGTATTTGTCCTTGGCGACCCATTGCACGCCAGGACCTGGTCGTGGTCAGCCGTCAGCTGATACACTGTGTATACTGTGAAAGGCCCCTGCTTAGACCTAAGTGATTCCCAACAGCTGCTACGTGGTCTCAGTCAGTGGTCCTCGGCAACTGTGGATGTTATCAAATTATGCTGATATACGTGCTATAAATATAAATATAAATATATATGTGTGTGAGTGTGAGTGTGTGTGTGTGTATTTATATATATATAAAAATATAACTGGACCTGTCAGGGGCCCATGAGATTTTGCGACCTACCCACACTCCCAGTCAAGGTTGAAATGCCAATCTCAACATTTGGCAAGTTCAAAAGCAGCTCCTGATAGGAACACAATGTGATATCAAACACAAGCAAAATGATTTTCAATAGCATTCAGTTTCAGGAACCACCCCCCATGGATTGGTTGAAGCCGAAATTGAACCCACTGCCAATTGCCACCACCTCATGATGTTCTTGGCAACCTCTTGCTATTACAACTTGACCCTTCTACCCTCCAGAGATCCTTGGACTCATGTGCCATCAAACCATTCAGCAAGGTGCATGGCAGGCAAGTCTGACAATAGTTTCTTCGGTGCTTAGATGGTTTCAGGAGTGAATTTTCAGCATCAAGAGCTGAAAAAATGTCATCTGGGTAAGTGTGGTGAAGCACCTTCCAACACCTTGAACTTCTGCTGATTCCATGCCATCGGCGCATCGTTACCTGCCGCCAACTTCATTGACCAAAAAAATACCAAAAGTTTTGTCCACTACCAATAGCGGTCTTCTCATGAACATCTCCGGCTTTAGTTAGTCGATGGGTAAATTTTGAAAGCAAAAAAAATGGTCTTAGTCTTTCGTCCTTTGCGCAACCGTGATCCACAAAAGGACCCATGCCTGCTGGCGGCGTGTAATAACCGAATGTTGAAGCCAGGCTCGTCCCTGCAATGATTTGTCCTGCCATTTTTCGTCCATGCAAAAAACCCATGGGTAGAGTGTGTCCTGCGTGAACACTTTCAATGCCCATTGAAGGCACCCGGAAGTCCAACCTCCGTTCAGCATGAACGCACGCAGGCACGCACGCACCCTAGAGCCAAAACACCAAGCAATTCCTCAAATCACCGGGCCTGGATTGTCGCACTCTTGGAAGCCAATCAGGTCAAATGGCCCGTTTTGCCGCAGTCGGCTGTAGAGTTGCGCAAATCCTTTGCCCTGCGCAAATTGCGGACAATTCCCATACTCGTCCGAAACGCACCACCAATACAAATTGTAGGTCACAACCTGAAGCATCGGGGACCAATCAACATCGAATGGGTATGGTTCGGAATTGCAAATTGCATGCGCTTTCTATATCAACCACCCAATTAATTAAGTGAACTCCCACGTACGGAGAAACATCAGGATAGCTCTGAGTTTCGGTCCACCAGGGAATTAGCGGTAGCCCAATCGGCTGTCCCATTTCCCGGTGACAAGGGGTTGGCATGGGCCCATGGCAGCCAAACTAATACAAAAGGAATGATGCCCCACATGCCTGCGAAACTTGGGCCATAAACAGTTCCTTGCAACACCCACGGCATGAGATCATGGCACGCGCGCTTCACACCACATGGAGCAGCCATGAACCATCCAGTTGCTATAGTTTATTTTGATTTATTTTGTTTGTCCAAAAGGAAAGTGGTTGTGGTATGTATCTTAAAGAAGTTCGTTTACATCACCGATGGCGTCGGCATCCAACAGGATAAGTTTTCATGAGAACGTGACAAAGGTTCCAACATTGTATGTGTTAATTTTGCAAAAGGCAACTTGTATGTCCCATGTCACGAGACATATCCAACTTGTGAAATGCAATCAAGGTGTTTCAATCCATTAAGCATTGGTTTGCCCGTGATGTCAAAGCACGATATGGTTGCTCGTCCTCGGACGCGTTGATGTTTAAAATAAACATACCCAAATATATATATATTATATAGTGAAAAATGATTTTAAAAGTGAAAACAAAAAAAATATATATAAAAAAACAACAAAAATTATGGTTTACTATATTTGCATATGCAAATCACCCCGCTTAAGTGGTTTAACCCTCCCTCTTTCCATCGTATTTCGGGCAATGTTGGGGCATGTATGGAAGCTTGACGCGGGACACCGGACACCGTCTATGAAAATTTATCTTTAGCATGATATGATACTGATAGTGCACGGGACCATGCCGGATTGATCATTTCACGACAACATACGCCAAAAATGTATGCACCCATAGGGCGACATTCTGCTTTACATCTTCGATGTTAATGAAAAACAGGCCTAAAAAAATGTGAGCGAGTTCCGAGCTCGGCGAACGCAGTTTCAGAGTTTTATGTTTTTACTGTAGGTTATTTTGTGTAAAGTGTGAAAACTGAATGGAAAACAGTGGAAATAAGAATGGAAATAGGCCAAGACAACGAACACTTTGTTTCAACCAGGGGGCCCTTGTGAGCTGTCGTCATGGTCACAAGGCTTGCATTCAGTTTGAACAAATTTCAGTTCGGTTGCTTTCCTCTCAAGTAATGTGATGGGTCGGAACTGAGCGTGCGTTCCTGCTTGTTGTGCTTACACCCGCCCGCCACCCATGCGCTTCAATACACCCCTCCATGCGCAACTAGAACATGCGCTTACTCACCTGCAGCAGCTTGCAGCACTTCATAGCCAAATTCAAGCGCTTTCCGCAAAACAGTTTTGTGTTTGGCTGGGTTGGACATCTATGGATTGCTCCAGCCACCGTTCGACAGTGGCGTGCAACCATATGCGATGCAAACAATTTTTAATTTTGACACTTCTCAGCAGATTAAATTGGCAAGACGTGAAGTCGTCAATTTGTGTCATACCCTTGGGCCAAATCAAAGTTGGTAGGATGCCTACCCGGCCGTTCGACAAGACGAAGGGCCCATGCGATAAGACTTGGTACTCCCCAGTGCGTAAAGAGATGTGAGCGAGTTCCCTTTCAGAGTTTCGTGTCCTTGTTCGTTTCGTGTGGAGTCCGATACCTGAATGGAACGCAGTGGAATCAAAATGTTATATTTTCCCTCCACCATTTTTAGGGAATACTTTGGCCGATATTCAAATTATAATGTTTTTTCTTTTCGTCTGTAAGCTATGCTTATCATATTCGGTCATATGTTTCAGCGATTTTAAAAGAAATGTTATGAGGCTATACCAAACCCTTTGTCCGTACGTATGTTTAATCTTTGCTGAAACTCTTATCTTGGGCCATACTTCACCCATGTTGAAGCAACAGTAAAAATCCATGTGTAAGTTTAATATGTCGAAGGCTATCTCAAGGCACCAAGGACTGCAGCATCTGTAAGAGGCCATGTCGGTGATGACATCACACGATGCCAGGACGATGCAGGAAGTGTCCAAAACTGTAGTGATTTACGGTAATTTATGCATTGTTATAGTTATATTTCTGGAATCAATTTCCGGCGCAAATTCCTTGGAAAGGTCACTTCAAAAGTGAAAAAATCTATATAGTCTTTTACATGTGCGAAACAGGAGTTTTGTTCGCCGAGGGTTTCGCAAAAAAGTTCCTTTTTTCTTTCAAGCACAAAGTTGTCCGAGGTTGTTCAGGGCATTGCCTTCGACGCTCTTGCGCCAGACTGCGTCATACACAAGTACTTCCAATCTTTTCTGAAATCTTGTCCGCAATCTATATGTGTGTTAAACTGCCAGGGAATCGTGTTTTTAACCAATCCCACTGTCTGTCTAAAGTCTGTGTTCCGGCCAATGACGATTTTTTTTTTCGTGGGTTTCCTCCCAAGTGCTTTACAAACTCACCCCGGTTGTGGGCAAAATTTTGCCATTTGAAACGTTTTTCTGGCACTTGTTGCTTGGAGGTTCCTTTCCAAGCTTTGCAACCATCAGCATAAGAAGCTGTTCTGGTTTGTAGCATGACATACGCGTGGAAGTGCAAGAGAACGTGCAACAGCGTAGCATGACATATCTGTGGAAGCGCAGGAGAACGTGCAGCACCGTAGCATGACGTATGTGTGGAAGCGCAACATAACGTGCAGCAGCGTAGCATGACGCATGTGCGGACATGCAAGAAACGTGCAGCAGCGTAGCAAGACGCTCAGTGTGGAAGCGCAAAAGAACGTGCAGCAGCGTAGCATGACGTATGTGTAGATGCGCAAGAGAACGTGCAGCAGCGTAGCATGACGCTACTGTGGAAGTGCAAGAGAAAGAACGTAGTGTGTGGTTGCAGTTGCAATGAACGCTAACATCCCACCCCGCCCCAACCCCCACCCACCCCCACACCCAAAATATCCACACGTGCATGGCCTCTTACTGGTGTTGTCACTAAAAACATCTTTGTAAACGCGCGCAGTCCACAGCGGACAACGTCTTTGGGGCGGCAGGAATCAGGTGCCATGTGGTGGTTCGGAGATAAAAGTTTCCCCATCCGAAATTAAGGAACCGACCTGAAAAAAACTTCTGAAACTAGAAATGATTTATGACGATAGAGCTGTCCCAAGTGAAGGGAAATGCTCCCGATCGGAGACCACGGCTAATGCTCCGGAAAGTGTCAAATATTATCACATGAGCACTTACGTTGATGAGACTTTGCCTTTTGCAATTTTTTTCGGCTAACATCTTGGGACACGTAACACCAACATCAATCCTCAGGTCACTCCCCAAGAGCTCTGAATCTTGGGGGGGGTCGCTCAGGTCGCCTCCGTGGGCACTCTGGCACCAACTGAAGCCGCCTTTCTTTTCCCCAAGGGCGATTTCATGCGCAACACACTCGTTATCCAGAAAATCAACTCCACTTTTGCCTGCAGTAGCGCCCTACATGCAAAACTGTACATACACTTGTTTGAAGAATTGCCATTCTAGCCGAATCCGTGCAGCTGTGGCCCATGACATCCGAAAATAATTCATCGCAAATTTTTCTAAATTGTCATCCCATCGTTTGGATGGACGACCTTGCCTACGCTTGGGTTCAGTGGGGAAATTTTGCTGCCACTCATTGGTTGGAGTCCACGTGCTTGTTGCTGCAGCCCAGGAATTTTGTTGATCGAAAATTTTTGTTGCGACACGAAACTTCTTGCTGAATATCTGCCAGGACCATGGCTTGCATTCCCAAATAGTCATTGCAAAAGCGATTCTCTTATTCATCCGGGACAAGTGTATGTACAGTTTTGCAGCAGCACGTGACCCATGAACCCCCCCAATCCTTGTAGGATCGAGGCGACTCGGACGGGCGAAAGAAGAAAAAGAAACGCCCTACATGCGCAGACTCAAGCAAACGGTTATTTAATGCTTCCAACTCGCAAATAGCCTGCTCCCCATCCTCAATCGGGAAAAACTCCGACACAACACGGCCACCATCTTGAACAAGAATCCCGTCGAGTCCCCCTTCTCTAGTGTCACTAGCGAAGCTGCCATTCCCGAGAGAACAAAATTTAATTCAAACCACTTCTCTGAAAGTGCAAGCGCTGACAAGTCGGGCCTCGGAATGGTCTCTCCTCCCTTGCTGTCTGCAAACAGAGAGGTTTTTGTAGAATTTGTGTTTGCTCTGCGTGGGTGGGTTTATTTTAGGCTTGTGACAGCACTAGGTGCCGAGATTGACTTGGGAAGGACAGAGAATTACATGTTGCGTGTCAGGAATACGGACAGATGTGTGCTCAGATTGCCGCTGCCCTACATAAAAATCGAATGATGCGGCGTGTTCGTGCGGCCGCGTTGATTTTGCTGAAGACCGGTTTTTGGACGTGGCATTGGAAAGTTTGTCAAAATAACAACAAACAATCACATGCAATTTCAGTTCCCAGTTGTGTGTTGACGTTGGCATCACACAAGCCATCAACGTACCCAACCTTCAGTTCCAGATTTGTTTCCCCTCGTCGGAATGTAGCCTCACTGTCGGCCAAGAAGAGTGCAGCGCGTTCCATTGCAGGATCGGGATTTGGGGCATCCATCTCCAAGGTGAAACGAAATAAAGGATGCATCGACAGTCATCGCACAGGAAAAACCGGAGAAACATTTATTGAATGAGTGCTCTCACGGCGTCTCTTGAGAACACTGGGGGCATGTGATGGTATGGCGGTCTCCTTGTTGATTGGTGGCTGGCAACAGTGTCGGAGATGCCCCGGCAAACTAACCTTTTTTTGTTGCCGACGCAATTTTGGTTCCATGACTCCGGCGATTCCTCGTGACGCACAGGAAGGTGCCACACGATTCATAGTGATAATGATGATTACAATTTTTTATTGCAGTCCCATTGGCTATGGTTACTCGCGTTTTCCTTCCAACATTGGTTGGTTCTCTCCTGTTGCAGTTTCCTTTTTTTCAATTTATATGGGTGTCCAGGATGGGTGGCCGCCTGCGCTATCTTTTTATTTTCATTTTGGTTTGAGTTTTTTTTTGCCTGTTTAGAGGGTTCCGACGCATTTTATAATTTTGTGTTTCAAAGCCTTTGTTTGACGTTGCTATTGGCCGGTTTTGCGGACATGTGTGTTTCATGTCGCTTCCCTATCCTCTGGTCACTTTTTCCGCCAAGTGCATCCAGTAGTCCATGTGGAAGTGCCGAGGCCTGAACTGCTACCACCATCATCCAACATTCCTGCTTCGTTCGTCCATGCATACGCAACAGTTCCGCGAGCGCATTGCCTGCACGGCCCAGTTGTGTTTTTTTTTTGTCCCTGGTGTTTGGTACAGTTTTGCTGTAAACGGGCAAAAAAAATTGAAAATCACAAGGTTTTCGAGGCCCCTTCCCGACTTATGCTCAAACATTTACAAAATGACTGAGTGACACCTGTATGCCCCATTTTGGGCGACCAGGTCATCGGAAACAATTTTTAAAAAAAATGGCGAAAAAAAATTCACCGTAAAGCATATCATGTTTGGAAAACTGCGCGGCTGCAACATTGTTTTGGTGAATCACACGTGTGAAAATTTCCGCATACACATTTGCAAAGGCATCCTGGCATGAAAATTGCATAGCTGCCACCTGTAGGTGCTTTTGGTAACCATGATCGAACTTATTTTTGTTATTTTTCCTTCGCCGATTATGCGGCCCGTGGTGTTGAATGAGGAAACGTTCACCATGGAATGCGGCGAAATCATATATTAAAAAGAAAATTGGGGAAGGGCGCGGATGAAGCTGGCCTCACCGCTGAATTGTTGAGAGGTTCGCCGTTCCTTTTTTCGAACACATTTCCTGAAATTATTTCAAAACATTTTTTGGGTCAGTATGTCCCTTGTTTTTGGCATGTAACATTTTTTGAAATGTTTGCGACAAAAATCGCGCAAGTCGACCCTCAGAATTCCGGCCTATTGCCAGCTTCAATTTTTCCCATAAAATTGGTGGTTTTTTTTTGCGTACATGCTGTTTGATCGCATCAAGGCGTTTTTTGAACGTCGCACAACCTGAAGAGCAACATGGTTTCAGAGGCAAATATAGTACTGAAAAACACACGTCGACTGCTAACTTGTTGTTGCACAAAACGGCTGATGCTAACGTGCAGTTATGGATCATAAGTTTGGATTTGTCGAAGGCGTTCGTCTTACGGCCCAAGGGGGATGAATAAAAGCTGAGGTTCATAGGAGCCTGGAAACCTGAAGGGTTTTTAATTGGATTTTGATTTGCTGATTGGCTGGGGACCTGGCAGCATTTGAGCCCGTGACCATATACTTCCAACAACGCTGCAAGATGCCCCGGGCGCTTTGGGGAAAGGAATGGGTTCCGAGTGAAAAACACTTTGTTTGCCCTTCCTCTTGCTGAAGGAAAAAGTAACTCTAGCTAGCTACCGTTTGTTTTCGTGATAAAGTAAAACGGGATGTTTTGCGGGAAATGTTGGCTACTGATGGTGTTTCCGATCATTACTGCTCAACCTTTGCATCCTCACCACTGGGACAAAACATTTTTTTTCCTTAAAGTCAAGGGTGCGACAAGGATGCGTGTTAGCCAACGGTTGTTTTGTTCGGTTTTGCGGCTAGCGGTTAGCAATGCATGGGGCTATTTGTGGAAACACCTCATGGCGAAATTACTCGGTTTGCGCCATGGTTCCATGACAAAATTTGACCGTCAAATTTTGGGAAACACTGAGTCTGGCTGATGTCTGCTGATGAAAAATCGTGCCTTGCATTGGATCGGTTTTGACATGAACCATGTTAACATTTTGCGCATGATATGATCTAAGGGTTTTGAACGAAACAGGCGCGAAAACGCGCGAAACGGATGAATGAAAATACGCGAAAAGGGGGGGGAAAAAAAAAATGACCCTCCTGTTTTGACCATCCTGACATGTTAGGTGTTTTTGAAAACCCTTTTTGCGCATGGTCGGAAGAGAACGCATGGTCCGAAGAGAAGGCGGTGCCCAGGGGTCTTGAATTTGTGCGTGGCATGTTGTGGTACAGTCTGTTCCCTGGCAATTTTTCCATCGCACCCTTGACTTTATGTTTTGATTTCATTCCCATTTTACTTGGACTCCAAGCGCGCAAGTTTCTGGATTTTTTCCTGTGTTCATGCTATGTGTGCGCGTTGTGTTGTGATGTTTTACTTTTGCGTTTTGCACGCCCTGCACGAGGACCTTTTGGATTGGAAAATTCAGTGCCCGACTGTTGGTGTGTTGTGTGAAAATTGCGTTATAGCTCAAAGTTGTGTGTTTGAGGTATCTTGGGGTATGAAAAAATATACGTGATGTTGGACTGGATACATCATATTTACCCTGTCCAAAGTTCAGTTGCTTAAATGTGCTGCGATGCAACCCATGTTCTCAAGCGTGGCTGTTCCAGGTGATATTTGGCATGCTGCACTTGCACTACCGCGTGAAAAAGACTGTCTTAACGAACCTATGAAGAAAGAATCATGCTGATTATTATGGGGAACCACGGAACTTCGGACACTTTTTTCCAAACCCCTAAACGAACACATTTTGTGAAGTCGGGCAAAAAAAAAATACGCACTTTTGTGTACCAATGGGAGGTTTAGGTCAAAACAAATCAAAAAAATACGTTTCATGACTGACAAAAACACACGGTCTAAACGAAAACCTCCGAATTCAATCAGCAACAACGTTCTTCATTCCGTTTTGTGCTAGGTTAAAATTTTGTTTCCAAAAAAAAATGGGAACCATTTTCCACCATCTATCTAGGCTAATGCAAACCCGCAACCTGTAAGCAACAAGCCACTGCATGTGTTCTCACCGCGGCAAGATCAATCCAAAACATTTTTTTTCTAGATGCCACAAGCACATCTCAGGCCATCACATGTTCTCCATGATTCCGTGTAAGTGTTGTGGAACCCAATCGACTTGTTGCAGTTTTGCTTAGAAATATTAGCCCTAGATGGGAGAACGCACAACACACAGCACCACAAAAACAAGAGTTTTCAGTTGCTGGCCGCATCACAGCCGTCTTGCAAGTTTGGATTCCTTTACGGCATCATTTGAGCGTGTGTCCAATGGTTCTGCTGTGTTTTCGTCAATGGTATTTACCCTGGCGCCGCAACTGTTAAAAAAAATTACGCACCAAGGGAAAGCAACCGAAACCAAACGCAGATCCGTTTTTTGGGCAATCATGCCTGAATTTTTGGTATTTTACATGTTGAGGTTGTTTGCCACATGACTGATGGAAGTCATAAATGTTGATTTTTTCAATGGTTGTTTGACGATTTTTGGCAATATGAACTGCGACAAAATTCCACGCCGTCTGCAAGTTTCATACCATGAGTCGCAACAATTATGACATCCGACACCTGACGGAAAAAATGGGGGATTGGTTACCTTCCGGTGGCATTTATGCTGTTCCCCACATCACTGTGTGGGGTTCTTGTTTTTTGCTTGGATCCCGCCGCCTTCCTCCGCCTTCCGCTGCCTTCCGCCTCGCCCCCTCTCACGCTCATCACAGCTCTCACGCTCTCAAGATAGCAGGAACAGCGGAGGGCTACCTTTTCCACGTTGTAGCTTGAAGCCACTTGTAGCGGCAATCAGATTCATCAGTTGTCTCACTGATAAGAACAGTTACTACATGCATGCTGGTATGCTGGGGCATGACATCGCTGTCAGCGTTATGACTGCTAGATTTTGACACCCCGCCTCCAAATCCAACGATTTTAGTTGGTTTTGGCCTGTACTGATACCAGCATATATTGTTGACACCTTAGGGCACATGATTGCCCATGTTTTCTCTTCTATTGGCGTCTCTGTACCTATAGGCTTACACTCACACAGCGCTCGAAGATCGGAGACCAGCAGCAGCTGCAGCACGCTCAGCAACTCTTCCACGATGATCACCACTGCTGCCATCGTAGTCACCTAGATCGTCTCGATCTCCTGGTTGTGATGGATCATCACTCAAAGTCTCTTCTTCTCCATGCTCTCCTTCATGATTACTGCGCGGACTGCCAGCTTCGGTCTCGGCCAAATCAAAGAAATCCATAGCTCCATCATGGTTGCACCGATCCATCACACGATCGGCTGCCTCCATCCAACGCTCAGGACGTCCACTTTGAAAAAGCACCAGCAAATTTTGCAAATTGCGCAAGAGCCTTCGCATACCATACTGCCTCATGTGGTTAGGCTCCTCGTCAATCTCATTGGACAAACGCCTGCAATTGTGCACCACCAAATCTTCAGGACCGACACCTTGCATAAGAAGGTCCCATCGATAGTCGTCCAGCGCAAGTGCTTCTCGTGGAACTGGAGAAATGTTGAAAAAGCTCGCCATAGGAACACTTGACAGAAAATAGTTGGTCTCTGTCAAAACACCTGCAGATGGTGCTGATGTAGTTGATGTTGCACCACCACTGAAATCTTTCTCTTCCAACATCTCCATCGCCTTGTCCATTGCCACTCTTCTCGCAACACTTTTGGCCAAAGGCTTTGGCATCGTTTTGGGCTCTGGTACTTGTCCTTCTAGACGCTCTCTGGATCGGGATCGTGAAATAGGCAATTCTCCTGAACCAGCTGCATCTGCATCAGAATCATCAGGTGCAAAACCGTAATGAATATTGGTCCACTCATCAGGGTCGCTAACTTCTTCCATGGTTGATTGGCGGTACCGATCATACCTGGCTCTTGGACTTTCATCCTCTTCTGCAAAACTTTTTTCTTCTACATTTTCATCACCTTCATCATGATCTGCTCCAGGATGAAGAAAATCTCCACCATTTGCTGAACCATGATCGGCTTCATGTCGTAGTGGTCGTCTGCGAAGTGATTCAAACTCGCCATCCACCTCAGACATCGCATCATTGTCGTTTTCCACCATAGCACCATTGATGCCAGGCTCAGCTTGCTCTGAAGCTGTATCTTCTGCATCCACTTCAGGTGATTCTTCTTCTGGTCCTTCTCCAAGTTCTACATCTCCTTCAGCACAAAAAGGATCTTCATTGTTGGTCAAATTGGCCACGCCTCGAATGGTTTTCCAGACCTCTTTGTACTTCTTCAGCTCTTCCATCAAAAGCGTCATTTTGTAGACCAAACGCAAGACCACGATGACCAAAAGAATGATCACCATCATTGCAAAAGTCCAAGCCCATGATGCAGTGCTCCATCCATCAACCAAAGAACGAGTAGTGCTGTTCAAAGTTGTAGAGCACCCTTGCAAATTGCTCGCCATGACCATATTCACCAAGAGCTTGACCAATTGCTTCTTGCGGCTCTGTCCAGGAAGAACTTCATCTTCATCCTCAAAGACATCACACTCCAAACCAATTCGTCTCATCAGAAACGTTCGGCGTTCTTTTGACAAAGCCTTTGTGTTCAAATCTGCAGGATTCTCTCTTGTTGCAATCCTGTCCACACAAAACCAGCTGCGTCTCAATGCCTGCTGCGTCCAAAGGAGACGTGTGGCCAAGTGTTTGGCCTTCCCCGGCCCAAGCCTAGAGAAAAAGGCCTGTGCGCTTGTTGAGTCAAGCCTCAAGCGCATCATCACCTTGTTTTGACTTCCAAGGCCACCATTGTCATCCACCAGGAACTGCAAGACCTGCTTGATGTAGATTCCTTCCACCAATAGTCCTGTCGCAGCAAGGATCTCAGCTTCCATGGAACTCAAAGATACTGAATTTTGTGCTCTGGAATGGCTGTGGATCAAACAAGAGTTCAAAAAGATCAGCCCTGAACTTGTGCTGCGTCGGCTGGTTTTGCATGTTGCCCAGTCGCTGTCACTGAACAACTCCAGCATGAATGGTTTCGACTCAAGTCGCTGTTGACCTCCAAACCATCGTTGCATCACAGACTGGTACAGCTCAGCTTTGCCATAGTAAAGCTTCATCTCTTTCGTCCACATCAAATAACTTCCAAGCTTCTTCACAGCACTCATTGCCGTCTTTGTGGGACGTGCCATGTATGAGGCAAGAATTCGAACTGGGTGTTGTATGTCGCAACGTTCTTGACTCAAGTAGATACATATCCCCAGTGCAGATCGAAAAACCTTCGCCTCATCGCCATTGAGAAATTCATCATCTGCGATGGATGCTGCATCAAAAATCTCCAAGCAACCATGATGTGGAACGGTACGACCTCTGCGGTCTTTGATTTTCAAGATCTCCAACAACCTTGGTATGTAGCGTGAGCTGGGGGCCACATAGATGCCGTGCTCGGTGAACTGGAGTTCTCTCTTCAGGTAATAGATGCTGCCTTCGTCACCGCATTGAAGTGGTCCTTCAATTTTGAGTTTCAACTCCTTCGACAATTCACCATGAAAACCCAAAATGAACTCCTTGGAACCAACAACCAGCAAATCATCTATATGTGCAGAGATATAGGCCTGTTGCTCTCGGTGCTTGAAAATGGTACCTTGGAAATTGTCGAATCCATGTCGTGCACATACTTCCACAAAGAATTGATTCCACTCAGAAGCTGCTGCACGTTGACCTGGGAGACATCGACGCAAAATCCAAAATTGATGTTTTTCACCTTGTTCTTGTTGTGCCCAAAGTGGAACTTCAATCAAGACTGTGGTTCTTTGAGGAACCTGTAGGAAGGCGTCTCCGACATCCAAAGAACAGATGGCAAGGTCATAGAGCATGCTAAGGATGATGAGGAGCTTGACAATGGGCAGTGGAGTGGTTGGAGAAAAAGTGTCAATGTGACTGCAATCACCGTCACGAAATCCCCTGGCGACCAAACGAGCGCGTCTGCGCCATTGGCCTTCACGATAGCGCCAGTCTCGTACAAGACGTGTGTCTAAACGTACACAATTCTCAACCACCACATCATCACTGACATTGTCAATCACATGCAGCTCCTTCAATCGCTTGAGCTCCATCTTCATAGCTTCTTGATCTAGCCAATCCAATTCTTCTTGGGTCACCTCAGGGGGACCTGCTCCCTCATTGTGAAAACCACGTCTAGCCATCTCTTCCGCTGAAATTGAAGCCATCTTACCAACACCACCATCAACTGAATCGCAAACCTCCCAGTCCCAAGCCTCATCTGGGACAGCATAGTCCATCTCATCATCATCAACCATCTCCAACTCTTCAATCACTCTTCTCACATGCCTTGAAGATGATGCAGTCCCAGGGCTGTCTGCCATGTTGCCTGCATACACTGGGCTGTAAAGAGTCCTGGGTTGCTTTGGACTGGGTTCTGGAACTTCAGTGTTGGGATCAAACTTCACAAACTTCGCTTGCCCTTCTTCTGGATTTTGCTGACCACGTTTTGAGGCTTCTACTTCGTCGCACTGGCACAGGTAAGCGCAAATCACCTGGTGCTCTTTTCTCACGCGCTTCTTGCTCAGCATCCATCTTCTGATCACTTTGAACTTCATCTGAAACCATCACAGAAGCCCCGCCTTCCTCAAAGTCTAAAGGTTGCACCTCAACTTCACCCTCATCCACATCTTCTTGAGGATGATCTCGAGCATATTCTCTGACCGCCTTGGCATCCTCATCCTCAATCTCAGGCTCGACACCTCCAATGGGAGGATGAAGCAAAGGAAGTGGAACTTCTGCTGGTTTGGCCACCTTCACCTCTGCGTTGATGCCTCTCCTCATGTCCCATGGACCTACTTCTAATGCCACAGCAAGTTCACTGTTCCAATGCTCTGACACCTTTCTCACAGCTCGACTCCTGATGATCTCAGTTGGAGAAACGGCCACCAAATCCATGTCTGCAGAATCCTTTGACAACCATATGCCGCGTCGCCATTGTGCGGCATATTTGGCCTGAAGTGGATCAAGTGCATATACTTCTTCTCCAAAAGCGCATATTCTGCCTCTGTACGGCCTACCACGTAGAGCCATGAAAGCTGTGGTACCTGTTGAAGAGGAAACATGATATCGATTGAGTAACCAAGCTCCATGCAGAACTGACCAACCTCTCAACACATGGTCTGGTGGAAAGCACACACGCATTTTCTCCTCCAGGAACGTCATCAAACATTTTCCTTGTGCACGCACTGTTTGGATACTCCGCTCGGCCAGTGCAGTCCTGGCCTTGCCATACATCTGGCCTGGCTGCAACACAGTGACCAATCCTTGTGCAGCCCTGATATTTTGTGCCACACGCATGCCCGCTGCCAGAACTGGTTCATTGTCAAATGCAAGCTCCACCTTGTCATAGTAACCAAGTTCACCCAGAAACTTGGCAACAGCCGCACCAACCACTGATTGAAGTTTGTTCCTCAGTGGTTCCACACCGACATATTTTGTCCAAACGTCCACCATGATGAGAACATTCAAATTGCCAGAGACCACATAGAAATCACATTGAATCGTCGGATAGGTCCTCTGAGACATCTCATCAGGTGGTGTGGGACGTTGATGATTGGGCCGGCTCTTTGACTGAACGCATGCAGCACACCAAGGTTTGAAGGGAACATGTGTCACTTCATGCAACTTCCTCTCTTGAACTGTGGGCTGTGCAGGAGCATCCTGAAACCTTGGCTGAGGTTGTAGTGCTTCAAATTCACCTCGAGCCACTTCTAGAGAACGAAGACACTTCTAGAGAACGAAGACGCAATGCAGAGATGTGAGCAGCACGCAGACGATCATAGATCTTGCGCTTTGATCCTGATGTTGAAATCCCAAGAAATCTTCCAGCAGTACGTAGGATCTCGACTGAGCTATTGGGAGTGATCTCGACATCATTGACCAGGATCACATCGCTCTCTGCGTCTGCTCTCAAGGCTGGGGCCAATTCCTGAAACTCAGGGATATCTCTGCCATGAACATCATCGCGACCTTCATCCAGAACTGGAGACATCTCTAGCCCTTTGATTTCTTCTACAGGCTCTCCTCTGTATGGCGACTCAGGTTCGTAAGGTTCTTCAGGCTCCATTCCACCTGCATCCAATCCAACAAGCCACCAAAATGAGCAAGGCACTCATCGCGTTCAGCAAGGATCGTTAGCACAATCACATCCTCATCGGGAGAATAGCTTTCCAAACCAGGAATAGGTCCAAAAGGATCTTCTAGCTCCAGATATCTTTGACTGACCTCCACAACAAACCATCCATGGTCTTCTGCAGCTGTGGAACGTCTTTGAACCAAAGTGGTTCTGAAGCCAAAATTGCCAGCCCATACTGGTCGAGGATCTATGAAGTTGCGACCAACTGAACGCATGAAAGGATTTCCATCTGCCACCTGCCAGTGATTGTTGCGCACATCCTCTGGTCGAAACTTCTCCTCCAACTCAACAATAGCCCGAACATAGGCATGAGGGGACATGGCATCTCCGTCTTCCATGCACTCAACTCTGCAAACACTAGCTTTGATTGCCAAACTGTTGCGCTTGTAAAACACTGGAACTCGCAGCGTTTGATCTGGACTTTCCAAACATGGTCCTCCAGAGTTTTGTTGCACACTCCAGCCTCCTTGATAAAGTTGACCCAAAGAAAGAATGCAACTTTGCACGTTGGCAATGAGAAAAGGGTGTTGAAGTTCAGCTTCACCTCCATCAGAATCAGTCACCACCAAAGACACTGTTCTGTAGCCAGTGACTTCCAACTTTTCACCTTGACAATCACGTAGCTGAACTGAATCATGATCTAGACTTTCTTCTCCAACATTACCAAATGCCAACGGAAGCAAAGAAACATCTGAGCCGCTATCCAGGATCACCACATCTTGCATGCCATCATCGCCAGCGCTGACCATTCGAACTGAGGAAGAGGAAGAACTGGACAAAGAAGGAATGCCAAAAGGAATGGTATAGATTCTGCGCACTGTTGAAGCCGCAGTCGAAGAAGGAGGATAGCTGCTTGCAGGTGAACCACGGGCTTGTTGCTGTTGCCCACCAACTTGTCCACCTTGTCCTCCAGCAGCCACATAGACAGTTTGTTGTGCTTGTCCATATTCTCCTTGATGTGGTTGATGCACGGAATTGACAACCTGTTGCACCATTCTGTTGGGACACTCTCTGGACCAATGTCCATACTCCAGACACAACTTGCATTGAGAAGCATCCACTTTGCCTTTGGACTTGCCTTTCTTCCCAAAGTCTTTGCCTTTTGACTTAGACTTGCCTTTGTGCTTTCCTTTGCCTCTTCCTTTGGAACCACGTCCTTTTCCACGGCCTCGTCCTCGTCCATAACCAGCACCTCCAGCATAGGAACCATAGCTCCACCAACTTTTGCCCTTGCCTTTACTTTTGCCCTTCTTGCCCTTGCCTTTGTCCTCAATCCTGTCTACTTCCATCGGTTGCACTCCACCTTGATCACCAGAAGGAGTATTCTGCTGCTGAATGGATTTGAGGATGGTCTCTGGGGTCCAACTTCGACAAGCTTTGTCGTATCCCAACATAGTTTCCTTGAGCTGAGCATAGGTGGTCTGTTCCCCTATTGTGAGCTGAAGATGTTCACGCAGCTTTTGGTTGCTGCACCTCACCAGGGTAGCGATCTTGAGCTCAGAGGGGTAACTGCTCGAACTGACTTCTTCAAATTGCGCCACCAACTGCTCATACGCAAGGATATGCTCATGGAGAGTCTTTGATCCAGAAAAGGCAGGAAAATTTGAAAGTGTTTGGGCAATTGCAAGACTCCTCTGTCTGCTTGAAGGCTCATACTCTTGTTGTAGAGCTCGCCACAACCTGAAACCATCTTTGCTGCGCGCCATGGACTTGACCAGGCTAGTGCATCTTCCCTTCAAGTAGCTGGTCAGGATTGCAAACAATTTCACGCTGAGTTCTTGATCCACTGCTGCATATTCTGGCAAATCCTCTGAGGCTCCCGACTTGTCAATCCTGTCGAAATAGCGTTGAAAACGAGGATCACCAAAACTCAACCAGCTGCAAAAAGTAAATTTCCAACTTGAAAATGCCATCGGGTCTTCTCCATTGTAGGCATCAGGACATTTCAAGATTCTTGAAGCAGCCTGCAAGCCACCTTGATCTCCAGATGAACTTGAAGCCGCACTTTGACTCAAAAGACCAATTGCCTTCTCTGCTGCATTTGCTGCGCTAGTCGCTGCTGTTGCTAGGTTGGACATTTGCTGAAGAAAAGCACTCTCTCCTGTTGTTGCTCCTTCCATACCCTGACAACCAGGAATCCAGCTTGCAAACAACATCGCCTTAAGCTGCATCTTCCACTGCGCTCTTCTCACACGCATTCGGTTTCTTGTTGTTCTTGTCAAACTGGATGTAGAGCTCCTTGATGTTCCAACCATACCATCTTCGAACCATCTGCTCAGGCCCAAGTGGCTTCCCACCAAAAGACTCATCATGGTAATGAGCCAACACATCCAAGCTCTCTCCACGCTCATGAGTTCCATCACGTGCCTCATGAAGCTGAAAAGGTTTCGAACCGCTATCTCAACCTCCATCACGAAGTCAAAGTCCTCCAAATAGAGAAGCAACTGCTCATAGTCGCTGTCCACAAAGTCCAGGATGTACAAAAAGCACCTGTTCATAGTTGCCAAAGCGCCGCCACCATTGGACTCATACTCCATCACCTGGGTCGCATTCAACTCCGTCTCATAGTCCAAGCTGTTCATCTCAGCCAGCTTGTTCTGTCGGCATCCACCTAGGTCTGCAGGCTCATCCAACATTTTCCACACCACTGGAGCACCATCTGACATCTCCTTAAGATATCTATAGTCACCAGCATCGCCACAAACCAAGCGATCACATGCACTGAGGGCGCCATCTACACAAAGTCCATACTGTAGTTTTCCCCAATGGCCTTGAACCACCGGACATAGATCTTCACCCCATAGTTGACCATCTACATCACCAAGCCAACATCCATGGGCAGTACAGTTGCCTGCCACACCTGCGCACTGGGAACTCGAATTGCTGTTCCCAGAGCCTACACACTTCATCTTTTCGCCGGGGTGAGCTTGCTGGGAACATTGGCAAGAACCCTTCTTTGTGTAGTGCTCCACGTTGACATCCACCAAGAGCTGCAGCGCCATCAGCAGCCCAAGGAGCAGCCTGCATGGCCCAGGTAGCATCATCGCACCGGTCAGGTGCTCCGCTACCATCTCAAGATAGCAGGAACAGCGGAGGGCTACCTTTTCCACGTTGTAGCTTGAAGCCACTTGTAGCGGCAATCAGATTCATCAGTTGTCTCACTGATAAGAACAGTTACTACATGCATGCTGGTATGCTGGGGCATGACATCGCTGTCAGCGTTATGACTGCTAGATTTTGGCACACACTCATCACAGCAATACTCACCACAGCAATACTCATCACTCATCTCACCTCCCTCATCACAGCATTACTCATCACCACACCTTTCTCCCACCGCTCATCACACCTCACTCATCACACCACAGCACCACAACTCATCACAGCACCCCTTCTCACACCTCCCTCATCACAGCATTACTCACACAACACTCACAGCAACTCTTCTCACACCTTCCTCATCACAGCATTAGTCATCACACCACGGCACAACTCATCACAGCTGGCTTTCGCGCCGCTGGGCCGCGGCTGACTTTCGTGTGGCAGGCGCATCACACAGAGCCTTCTGGCGGTGCGCGTGGTCGCCGCCGCTTGGGCCGCGGCTAACTTTCGTGTGGCACGCCCAGTACACAGAGCCTCCTGCAGGTGCTGCGGCGCGCCGCGGCTGGCTTTCGTGTGGCAGGCGCGCTCACAGAGCCTCTTGGAGGAGCTGCGGGCGCGCGTGGCCGCCGCTTGGACGGCGGCTGGCTTTCCTGTGGCAAGCGCGCTACACAAAGCCTTCTGCAGGAGCTGCGGCGCGCGTGCCGCCGCTTAGGCGGCCGCCGCTTGGGCCGCGGCTGGCTTTCGTGTGGCAGGCGCGCGCTACACAAAGCCTCCTGGAGGAGCTGGGGCGCGCGTGGCCGCCGCATGGGCCGCGGCTGGCTTTCGTGTGGCAGGCGCGCTACACAGAGCCTTCTGCAGGAGCTGCGGCGCGCGTGGCCGCCGCTTGGGCCGCGGCTGGCTTTCGTGTGGCAGGCGCACTACACAGAGCCTCTTGGAGGAGCTGCGGCGCGCGTGGCCGCCGCTGGGCCGCGGCTGGCTTTCATCTCATCTCATCTCATCTCATCTCATCTCATCTCATCTCATCTCTCTCTCTGTCGCTCAGGCGGAGAGCGTCACACACAGAACTTCAAGCTTAGCTACAAAAGTCCCGCTGGTGTTGCAGCTGTTTCGGGTTTGGTGCGCGCTATCATGACGATTTCTGCAAGGTTTGGAGCTCAGTACGTACAATGATATGTATATATATATGGTTTCGTATCACTACGATCTCAAATTTGATCTGCGTCATTGGTTGATGTACCATGGTTGCCGGGCCTGGTCGTCACCGTGCTGTGTAGAGATCGCTGTGCTTTGCTTTGTATTTACGAAGTTCCAGCCTTTTTCTCTCGAACTGTCAGGCTTCTGGTCGCAAGTGCAAGATTTTCACCCCGCTTCGATGATTGCGGCGCAGGCAGGTTGTGGCATGTCTGGAACAGCCACTGCTATAGATTTCAGTTTTCCACCTTGGACATTATAGTAACATGGTTATTGGCATATGAATCTCTTTGAACACTGCACTCTTTTGGCTATATGCTAACAGATTCTGCTTTTCGAACACTGTGCATTTTGGAAATAAATCCAGGCACTTGTTCACATAGATACAGATAACAGTCTATCAGTGTGATACTTACGGTCACATAGACTCATCATTTAATATTTTTTATCATAGATCACCTGCACCAGGTACTGTGAACTGCATGGGGCGACGCTTGCACTTGCGCTGCCTCTGTTCAAAAAGAACTTGTGTGCTGCATGTCTTCTGGAAAAATTCACATAAAGCTTAGATACAACAAGGCTTGACATGTGGGGTTATCCGGTCCTTTTATTTGTTAATGCCATTTCCTGGAAAAAGCCAGCAACCCAACTCCGGGTGTGATGCCATGGCCCCAGTAGCATGGTGGGGTCGACCTAACATGCCCAGCATTTTCGCTGCAGAGGGAAACGATTTGTATCCAAGACACGTTCACCCACACATAGTTTTGCAGAAATTTCACGGTGAAAACTTGGAAAAAATATAATCCTGAAATCAAATTGATTTTTTTCCTCTGTTGTGGCCGATATCGCTCTGACGCTCGGTCCTTACATAGGGAGAAGCAGGCAAACGAATCAAAAAACTCAGCATGAAACACAGTGGTCTCATCAGGAAAACGGTAAATCGGATCACACAAGCACAACAAAAAGCAACCAAAAGACGACACGCAAATCCCCAGGCCAGATTCGCGTTTCGCCATCGAGAGAAAACAGTCCATGGCCCAGCAAACAGTGTGAAACAATGCATCAGCAAATTGTCATTAACGAAGGAGGCAAATTGTGACATCACATTAGAAAACTTCACAGCGGAAGCATTCCTCAGATTCCTCTCACATGTGCTTTTCCAAGCATCCGCCATCGAATCACAGCAGAATTTATGATCACGACCCTTTCACCGCAGCCAAAGTGAAGTCTGCTGTGTCACCGTTTGCTGTCAAGCCGTTCCTCACAGGGGCGGCAAAGGGCTCTGACGATGTGGTTCGACAGGGCTAAGCAGCCAATCACAGAAAAAGTTGCACCTCATCGTACCGTCAAACATGTGAAATGTCGCCCTGGCACAGAGTGAGTACTGACCGCCGGAGGGGCAAAAGATTGTGACGTAGACAGCCAAACTGTTCAGACACGTTCAGAGTGTCATCGTCTCCATCGGAACTGCTGTGTAGCGCTGCATCGGTCAGAAATTGGCTCTAAGATTGCGTGAAAGCAATGGCAATGACCATTTTAATTTCAGACGTTGACGGACTGTTCATGTCACAGACAACATGGCAACATGTGAGGGGTTGAAAAGAAGAAACAAATGCTGAAGGGAAACTTCATAAAACAAACAGTGTCCGGTTCAGTTTGGGTTTCGCACACATTTTTTTGGACGGGCATAGCAGCCGATTCCCCCTGATTGACATTAAATATTATACATCAGGCAATATGATGACAGGCAATATAATGACAGGGAATATACTGACATCATCGTGATCATCATCGTTACATTACCCAATATTGTCATGATAATCCCTGATATCTTTATCCAAGTATTTGGAGGACAGCCGAAAGCCGATGCTGAAGCATTTGGAAAGCGGCTGGTGGAGGCGAACGCCGGGGGCAAGGCGATCTCGTCGCGTAGTGGTATAATGCCGGTCTCAGGACCGTGCATAGACAGCTAGCCGCGGATCGCCGGGTACGGGGCCGCGATCGTGACGTGGTAGACGAGTAAGTCTCAAGTACCGTAGACCCGCCGAAAGGCAACGCGCTCGGGCAAAAAAAAAAGCCGGGGGCAAGTGGGGTTCTAGATAAGTTTCTGTGATGTTTTTTGCATATATCGAACAACAATAACAATAAAACCAACAATGGTAGACGAGAAGTCTCTATACACGGCGACGCGCCGAAAGGCACAGGACGCCGGTCAAAAAAAGCTGTGTTCACGTGCTGCATTCAGTGGGGTCACATGCACCGCACCTCCAAATTCGGTTTGAAAACGTTTTGCTTCCTGCGCTGCAACATGAAACACTCCTATCTCTTTGCACTGCAGGATTATTGCAGATCCATGTTGTCACATCTGTTAGCCTTTGGTCTCTCAACTAACACTTCAAGCTGCGAGAAGGTCGCGAAGACGACGGCCGCACCACCGCGACTCGGCCATGTCCACCATCCTTTTTATTTGTCCGAGCCCGTTGCCTTTCGGCGGGTCTACGGTCTTGAGTCTTACTCGCGGACCAGCGGGGAATCGAACCGCCACCGGAAGTCTGTCAGCACCACAAGACTGATGCCCTACCAACTTCACCACGAGGACGACTACTCGGCCATGTCCACCATCCACCATAGCCCCCATTACGATCGTCTTCCTCACAGTCAATTATCTGGTCTATCTTTCTCGATCACTTCATGATCTCAGGTTGCGATAGGTCATCGTTTTTGTGTGGGTTAGAGCGTGATCGGTCATACCAGAGGAAAAAAAAGTGGGCCTTTGTGTGGGTGCCTCGAGTGAGAGGATCTGAGCGGACTCTTGGTCTCACTCTGAATTTGTCGCAAATTTCGGAACAGATGTACCGCTTGCCAAAGCACAATGTTGTTGGGAATTGTGTGGGGGTTGTTCTGCGGGCTTTCGCAGCATGGCATGGCTGAGGTGCTGAATCCGCAATGGCCGCAAAGGATTATGGTTTCATGGAAAATCCTGGTTTCCTGCAGATTTTCCCTCATGAAAGACACCGTTCAGTACACGGCAAGTTCTTTTTCGTCTTGGACTGAACACCTGAGTAAGAACCTGTGAGAGGACTCTGAGAGGCTAAGACGCAATGGTGTACAGCTAATGCTTTCCTTTGTTGTCTGTCAGCAACAACAATTAAGAACGCGTGTTTCACTTTCTGGGTAGCAACCAATTCGTTTGGTGCATTTTTTTTGAGTTGCGACACAGTGGCTTTTCACCAGTGTCCATGGCAAATCCTTGTTCGTGGTTGTTTTTGTTGGGTCCTACCCCGTTTGCTGTTGCTGCTTTGCTTTTCTGCTGGGCGAAGCGCATATCTGGCTGGGGGATCTGCGTTTCGCCTTTTGTGGTGTTTTTGTTTGTGGTTGTTTGTGCTGTTGATTTGCCATACTACATGACCACAGGTGTCAATGTAGATGTTATTTTAAACTGCTTCTTCACATGTAAGGACCGAGCCTCAGATGATCGGCCGTGCCAAAGGGGAAAAAATGCAGCCTTAGGTGATTGCTTGAAGTGCTTCTTGCTGTTGACGAGTTTGTGGGTTTTCGCGCAGGTGGTCGGCTTCCATTTGAATGATTGTATTGAATACTTTACTGCCCCTTGTTGGCACCCCTGGCCCCTCTAGACTCCTATCCAAGTTTTCAGCCCAGAAAGAACATGAATCATGATCTTTTCAGTCAATCCCGTTATTGATGAATAGTATAAATTTAAAACGGAATGGAGTAGGAATGTGCTTAGGAAAATATGTGGCAAGGTGACGTATTGAAGGCTTTCTTACTCCGCCATCGTTTCGATATCCTGTCAATTACCTGTCAATTACATTGGGTAATTGAATTAAAACATGGCACGGAGTAGCGGAGTAGCGCGGAGTAGCGAAGGATTAGTGAATGTTGCCTGGGTGGTGCTGCATCGCAAATCGCCACATTGGAGCCAGGGAACGGAGACAGCTGATACCACATGTGCGCTTTTAGGTTCCATTTCTGAAGCCGGAAAGTCAATTGAAATCAGGCTTCGGGACTGACTTCCCCTTTCAGGAGACGACATAGCACCCCTCTCAAGGTCACAACCCCGACGAGCCATGTCACACACAGTCCCGTGTAGTAGCTTCGGACGCCCCGTAGGGCTCCGCTACCACGTAGAAAATCAAAACCGATTTCGCCAAAAGTTTACGCGCAGTTACTTAACACAAAAACGAAAACGCAAGGTTCACGAAGTGCTGATATTTACAATGCAACGCGCCAATTGCATCAACTTAGTTGCATTCTGGACAGTTGCACTATCTCAGCGAGCTATAAAGTCAGTGAAGCGCAGAAAGCTCTGTTTATTGCCCGCGCTGAAAAACGATCTAGCACGTCTTCGGAAGAGCACTATGCCAACCTATACCGGACCCATCTCTCCAAAGGCAGAGCTGCAGCAGCCAATCGACAGAAACTGCTCCAACGACCGCTTGGGTTGAGAGCGTTGAATCGTCCGGGTGACTATCTCCCGCCGGCACGACTAGCCAGCCTGGTCGGACTGCTGTGGCCTGACGCGAGTCAAGACAGTGACTCGGACATTGCCCGCCTGCTTCGATTAGGCAAAGCACCTCACTCAGGAGTGTGGACTACAGCTCCGACACAGGAACTGCCACTCTCATTGGCGCGCCTCCTCGACCAACGGACACTTAATCAGATTAATGTCGGCAGCAGCCTCATTGCCGCAATTCTTGCTGTCTTGCTGATCGCCACTGCACCGGAGGAATTCGGGGTGCCGGAGTGTACCAGCACCATGGAGGCTGCAGGACTGGAAGGCCCACACAGATGGGGCATCATACTTCCCAATAGCTCGCGGGTGTCCTTGCTCACCTATAAAGCCATAGTTGCAGTAAGATACCCTGAGCTTGTTCTGCATGACCAAGATCCCATCCAAATTGGACATTTCGTTGCTCATGATCACACGGTGGAATACGGAGGATTCCGCACTGTCCTCTGCGATGCACCGAAGGATCTCCGTACAGCAGTCGAAGATGTAGTGGCTTTCCTGACCTACCTACAAAAACGTCATCGAGACCTGAGCCAGGAGCCACAGCTCAGTTATTAGTGTTGTGTAACCGAACAGCTGTACACAACCAGCTCCTTCAGCACGGGTTCCAAACAGCATGGCTAGGGAGGCGGTTGCGGGTCACTACCACCTCTTCTGCAGCTGGTGCCACTGCCCGTATTGCAGTAATTGTACAAACAGGGTGTGGTTTCCTCAGTGGATGGCGGAGAGGTGCCTCTGCTGATGACAGAGAGGACTGCTATGGGCGAGCGACAGTGGCATTAACACGGGCTATTCAGCACACCTATATTGTCTCACCGCTTGACATGTCTGGGATGATAGGGATGGCTCAGACCCTGGCGGTGTACCATTATGGGTATCATACCCTCAAGGCTGGACAGATACAGTCTCATGAACCGGCGATGGTCCCATCTGATGCAGCAGCAGTCTTGGACTGGAATCTTGATGTCCCATTTACATCGCTTGACAAGCCCCCCCGCCATCGCCATGATTGTCACCATTAATGGGGAGCGCTCCTTGAGACGGTACCGGTTGGTGATAGCCCAAAAGTCAAAGCTGCGCCTTACACCTGAGGTCCTAGCTACATTTAAATTTGCATCCCATGGTCGAGATCATCGCCTCACTGCCAGCAGATTCTTCCCTTGTTCCATTGATCGGGAACACCTGTATGGTTATGTTGCGGATGGATACCGCTCGCCACTCTGGTTGTGTGCTTCCCACAACGGAAACCCGGTCTTAAATAGTTCTTATTTCCCTAAAAGTAAAAACCGCCGACCCCTCAAACAGGAGTGTCAAACAGCAAACACGCAAAAATCTTAGCTCAGCTTTTGCATATCGAGGTCCCTCATAAATCTTGATTTCCCTCAAGCCGTGCAAGACATGAAGGTAAAACATCTCCTCAAAATTAAAATTGATGCCATGTGCTAAGCGAGGAAAAACAGCTTCACGTACGAAAGAGGCGCACCACTCTTTTTTCCTACACAGATGGGAACATCGCGACTCCGCTTTCGGGGCAATAAACACAATGCGAATATGCATTCATAACGCAGAGTGTGTGAAACACAGTGAACAGTCTTACGCATTCGTAAGGAGAAAGAGATATATTTCCGCTTTCGGAAAAATGTAGGGGGGGTGGGGGGCTCAAAAAGCACGATCCACAAAAGAAGTGGAACCCACCCGCCCTCCCATTGGAGGCGATACCTTGAATGGTAACAGCAACCATTGACAAAGGATTAAGAGTCGTTACACTTCTGTTGTGCTTGTCAACCTGCGCAGAACAGTGCAAGAGAAAAGAAACTCAGTTGCTTTCAACAAAAACTGGGGATTAGGCTTTGTGCCAGTTAACTGTTCACAGAGGTTTAGTAAACAGGGTTCACAAACCAAGATAGCACCAGGCCCAAAAAGGTGCACGTTTACAAACCAAAGTGAACACAGGCCACAAACCCAAATGCACTGAGCGCAGGAGAACGGGAGACGCAAGCGTAATAAGAAAGAGGAGGGCGGCTAGAAGTTGCATTCAACCTCTTTTTTACAAGAAGGGAAATAAAGTTCCATCAGCTCGCTGAGTCGCAACTTATTTCCCTAAAAGTAAAAACCGCCGACCCCTCACCGAACAACAGAAACAGGAGTGTCAAACAGCAAACACGCAAAAATCTTAGCTCAGCTTTTGCATATCGAGGTCCCTCATAAATCTTGATTTCCCTCAAGCCGTGCAAGACATGAAGGTAAAACATCTCCTCAAAATTAAAATTGATGCCATGTGCTAAGCGAGGAAAAACAGCTTCACGTACGAAAGAGGCGCACCACTCTTTTTTCCTACACAGATGGGAACATCGCGACTCCGCTTTCGCCACGGTCCCCACCCATGTCTCAAGGTGGCGTAAGGGCCCCTTTCAGGAAGGTTAAGCTTTCTTCGAAGGACCTTCCTACTTCTTCTTGAGGAACCATGGTGTCTTTCACCAAGAGGGGATGCTCAAGCTGTCTCGAGGGGTAATCTGCTATGTTGGAAATTGAAGGCACTCGAGCAAACCACGGTAGCACAAAATGTGCATCTAGTGTCGTCGCAGCAAGGGCACACACAGCTGTTATTGCTTTGGAGGTGGAATAACCCTTGATCATTGAAAATTTCGAACCCTCATTATCTATATAAACCATGAGTTGCACCGATTCCAGAAGGTCCTGCCAAACCAGCAGTGACAGGGCAACCGCCAAGGTCTCAAGCTCACCTATAATTGTTTGTTGGCCAGCGCTGAGAAAAGGTGCCATCTGTTCCTGGCTCAAACACATCCCGAACCATGCTAAGACATTCCCAGCTCCATTCACCAGCACGGCTCCCAAACCAGCTTGACCATTCTCCTCAAAGCTAGCATCGGTAAATAGAAATAAAGTCTCCAACAATTCACATGTCAAGCGTCTAGGTTTCCCTTCCGCGATCCGGGATCTCAGCAACTTCATGGAGTTCAAAGTGGTGTCAGTCAACTGCTCGCGAAATGGGTTGTTGTATGCATGCTTCGTGATGTCTTGTAAAGCAATCTTCCCAAGTCGCCCAAAAACAAAAGCGTCACAGAAAGCCAAACGCCCTCTAAGAGTCAAAGCTTCGCGTTTCTGCAGGGTGCCTTTAGCCATGACCTCATCCAGGAAGGCCAAGGTTTCTCGTATCCTTTTTTCCGTATTGCAGATATTCAAAACGCCATTGCAAGTGTCAGTGAGGTGGAATTGAACTCCCAAGGCGCTCACCACATCAGAAAAATCATCACTCTTCGGGCCCTCTCGATCAAAGCTCCACCCCAAAATGTCCAGCATGAGGCACAAAGTAGACTGTGTGTTCTTTGCAAGCTCCGGATAAGAGAAGGAGACGAAGTCATCAAAATAACATGACAAAGGTAGTTTGAAGCAACGTGCTGCCGCCCACTGCAAGAACCTGGCACATCTTATAAAAGCATTGACCGCCGTTCTAGATCCAAAAGGTAATGCCACCTGCTGAAACAGGGCTGCCGACTGATGCTGGGGGTCATATACTGAAAGAAAAGCATGGCAAACAGAATCATCCGAAACTGCAAGTTGGCGGTAGGCCGACGCTAGGTCCAGAGACCTTCCGACCAACTTGGTAGCCCTGCCGTGCCCCGCAAGGCAACGCATGAGAAAGGTGCAAAAGGCACTGATCACATCAGGGCCATCCACCGTAGCCTGTTCATAACAAGTCACCGTAGAATTGATTTGGCTCTGGGACAAATCATCTATCGGTCTCACCTTTCCCGACTGCTCCAAAGGAAATCTCCTAGAAAGTGTCGCACCACAGCCCAGCTCTTCCCAATTCAGTGGGCCACGCATCCAGCCACGCTCTGTCTCAAGCAACGTCTTGTCCCAAAGCTTTTGATCAAGTTCACTGTCTCCACAACTTCTGGTCATGTACCTTAGGGCATCATTGGAGCGTTTTGAATTGTTCTCGAGGTCCTGCCTAGACAGTGTGGCAGGCAGCAGCTTTTTGGGCAGCACATGCGACTGCGGCACCTCCCCAACCAAAGAAAAACCACTGGCCAGGTCATCCGCCAACGCACGGTCGTCATACCCTTCCGACTCTATGATGTGCCTCATTAATCTCAGTTTTTTGCTTTCCAAAATTCTCCTTCGGCAATCTGGCATGGACGCCTTCAAGGCCTCCTCTTCCAACTGAAAACTCTTAGACAACCTCAGCCACTCCCCCAATTTCGAACATCTATTGTTGATCACATCCACAGGTGACATGCTAGCAATGCACTCACAGGCCCAACGCACTTCGTTCGGCAAACCCGAAAAAGTCGAAAAAGGGTGACCTACTGCAACCGCCTCTTTGATGAAAAACTCCGGTGTCCATCTAACTCCAAAGACCCAATCAATGCAGTCTGTCTCAACCTTTGTTGTTTCCATGACAATCTTCCAAGCATCACATGCATCCTTTCCATGTTTATGACAGACTAGCATGTCATGTACATCCATGGATCTGGTATCGCGATTCTGCAACTGGACATCGGACAAAGTGTGAAGAGATGGTGTTCTCTCCATTGAAATCTTCGGAAGACGGCCATCGCCCCCTTTTTTCTCGGTCTTGCGCAAGAGCTTGCTATGACATGGAATCAAAAATGATTGTCCATTGTATTGTAGTGACACACAACGAGCCAGCGCTGAATCTTGCATTGAAAAAGTGATCTCCTGCGGCAAATTTGAGAGTACAAAAATATGTGAAAAATCCGGCACCACCTGCATGCTGAGGGATTTCGAGGGTTGCTTGGCTGAGGCCAACGCATGGAAATGTGACAATTTCAGCTTCTTTGAGAATTGAACAACATTTTTGAGTTTGTACTCCTTGGCAATGGCCTCCAGAATGGTAGTTGCCAAAGCTTTGGCAAGGGTAGGCGTATATTCGGCTTCCAGAGAGGTGTCAAAGACGCCATTGGTCATCGACCATGCCGCATGCTCGTGAGAGCCATCGCAGAGCACATTCAAGGCCATGATAGCGCTGCAGTTACTTGCTAGACAAGTACGCTTCAGGCGTGTCCCACCAAACATGCAATTATGCAACTCACAGTAATAAGGGTCCGTAGCCTCCGCAATATCCAACCAATATGAGGTCTCCCAAAGAAGACTCGTGAGAGGGTTCTCCACCGTCCAAACTATGCCCATCTGATGCATCTTCTTGATGAGCTTCCTCATGAAACTGTAAAGTCTGTTTGCTGCACGTAGTTTAACCAAATGCAGACCTGAAACACCTGGGATCCCGTCAGGAAATTTAGAGTTCCTCAATGGTGGCGGCCCATGCACTTTCTTGTTCAAGCGCCTGAGCCTCGCTCGTGAGGCTGTGCCACATGGCACTCCGAAATGTGCCCACAAGCATTTACCTGAAAGGACCCAGTCTTCCACCATTTTCTGGTGATCGGCCTTTGTTAGGTCTAGGCAGACCACTTTGATGCGCTGTTTGCTCACTTTGTGATCCACGCCAAAGCTATCTGGGAAAAAATGTTTCATTGCATAGGTCAGGTTACCTGTACCACAAAATAATTCGACACAGAAGAAGCCGCTCTCCCCGAACTGTGGTCTCACAACATCATCTGTTCTGATTTGTTCACTGTCCAAAGTTGGAGATTTACGCTTGACTCCCTGTGATGAAACTGCAGCTTTACCCAATTGTCACTGATGTTCCGTCTGTGGATGGGCCTTGTAGCAATTGGGCACCGCACAGACATGCTTACGTGGGCATGACGCACCCTGCTTGCAAGTCCCCAGGTTATAGCTGAAACAAATCTGCTCTCCCTGAGGTGTGCGCGAGTGCATGCCTCTCAATGCTGTTGGGATTGGGTCCCGCTTTTTTCCTTTGTTGGATCCCTTCGAAGCTCCTTTCTGGAACTTCTTTGGCGGCTGACCTCCCTTTGTATTGGGAGCTGCGGGACGCTTGGTGTCCTTGTCTACCTTGTCCACCTTGTCTGTTGAACCTGCACTGTGACTTGTTGGCACTGGCAGCATGAAATATGTCACTGTCATGTCATTCTCAAGCTTTTCCACATAGGGATCCAAAGGCTTTCCCGCAACCGCCGCTGCTTTAAGTGAGCCCACAAACAGCTCACTCAGCCTAATAAAGGCTTGCCGGTCCGCCCGCAAAAGTTGGGCTTGTGAAACTTTTTGGAAGCCTGGTGCCGGTGGTTGAGAGTACAAGGCAAACAACCTGTCAATCCATTTCCGCATCACCTCATATGTCACCAACCCTGTGAGGTCCAAGGCTAGGGTTCTCCTTTGCATAGCCTGGTACAGCGATAAGTCGGACGTAATGTTGATCTCAGCTGTAGTGTTCTGCTCTTTGACGACCAGGGCTGTCTTTGTTGAATCCAACTGGATTTCTTTCTCAGGCTTGGTCCCCATGAGTTCCTGCTGCCTCGAGAGGCACTTGGAGGGGCTGATGTATGAGACCTCATTCTTCTCAATCATGCTGGCGCATAAATCATAAAGTGCGTGAGATGGCTCCAGGGGACCTTGTATGTCCAAGCCTCGCAATTCCTGCCTTTGTCTTTCAAGTCTGGCCTGCCTTTCTGGTGCCGACAACTTTTTAGGTAAAGCTTCTTCTCCTTTGGCCGTCGATTTGAAACTGTGCATCATCAAGGTCTGGCTCTCGAAAAGGACCCTTTTGAAGGCTGAACGATCAGCAATTGTTGGTGCTACCCCCGGGCGTAAATCGCCTAGGAACCTGGTGATCTGATCGTCCGTGGCCACTACTCCAGGGCTGGTTACAGCAAAGCTCAGTTTGGCGAAAGTCGCCAGCGCTCCATTCTTGAGCGCATCCACCCAAGCTTCTGACAATCCTGCATCCTCTGCCTGCTGCGAAAATGTAGCTTCAGAATCCAAAAATGAAGCTGAAGCCATGATACCACCGACGCGTGGAAGTTAGGCAGAAAGTGCCAATCCACCTGCTTCTATGTTTCTCTATCCGCTTCGTGTTCCCGGGTTTCTATGAAAACATTTTTAACTTGAGGGAATTTGCATGAGTTTCTATTGGAAGCTCAAGAAGGTTTTATCGAGAAATGTCAACCAATTATCTCCAGGCCACTGCCTGTGATAAAATTAAATACCCAATGATTCAACTCCAACCGCATAAGCAAGAGCTTTGTTGCAACTGATCGACTCAAGTGTCGACTCGCTCCTATGAGCCACAATTTGCATGACTGCATTCAATCCTGCCTGCTGCTTTCAGCCTTTTACTGCATTCAGTAAAAGCTTTTTGGGGTTGCCTTCAAACTCCCAAAAATTCGACCGAACCTGCAACAACTCAAAAGCCGTCACCATACCAGTCGCATTCAACACACCTCTAATATTCAATACTCAAGCAGGCCCAAGTTGTTTTTGCAGACATGCTCAGAAGAATCTGGATTCAGGTGAAACGCAACGCATTCGTTACTGCCCAGCTTTCTGGTCAGCCAAGTTGCATTCAACATAAGGTGGTGTTTCAAAGTCTTTCTATTCCAGGACACAAATGAAAAAGATTCCAATTGCCAAAAGGATCTCTGTCCTAACATGTTTCCACCACTTAGGCTTTCTTTGCTCGCGCTCAAGGTCACTTTGCCCTCTGGCGCTTCAACCTGCTTTGGTCAAGTGCCTCCACAAGGCCTTCGACACTGGACACCACTTCGCCCTTGAAACACCTGCTGCAACGTGCATTGATGGTTGAGCAGCCTTCCTCCATATATTCAAAATGAACATCATCTATCAGTCGACCACACATTGTCTGCTTCTTGAAGGAGGAACAGCGGTGAACTACGTGACTCCTAATGTTGCGCCAAACTGGACCCGCCCTATAGGTCAGGCAAGGTTATTTGGAGCAAAATAGTTAAAAGTGATTTTGGAGGCAATTTTCTAACTAATAGTTTATTGTTAAGGAAACAAAAATAGTTAATTTTTTAAACTACATAGTTAATTTGTAAGGGTACATTTCAAGGTATTTTTTGGGGTTTTAAAAAATACCATCAAAAATTACCTTGAAATTTTGCCTTTTTTTCATGGAAATAAAGATAATGAATTTTGACATTTTCTTAAGATTGTACCATAGTAAAGTGAACATTATCAATTGCTTGAAAGGTTTTTTAACAATATGTTTCTTGATTTTGTGTGAAGTCAGTCCTACATGATTACTGGAAGTGCAAAAAACTATATTGTTCGAACTTATACTTGTTTGAGCAAATCAAAGTTTTTATTTGTGAAGATCAAATCTGATTGGATGTTTTGAAGATATGTTATACAACATCAAAGCTACAATGAAGTAACCCCAAGCATGTAGAGACAACGACAGAGCAAGTCTACCATCTGTACAGACATTGAGGCACAAGGCAGCAAGCAAGAAGTAAGCCCAAGAACAATGGCTGAACACAGCGGCTGCAGCTCTTTTTTAATCTATGGCGACATGTGGTAATGCATTCCTACTTGAAAATGGTACATCATCTTGGCTGGTGCAAAGTGAGGCTTTACTCCATGGACGCATTGTTTGCAAAGAATCTTGCAAACATTCATGTAATCTTCTCCTGCAAAGCACCAGACCCTCTGAGGGTTCAGGAAAGCTGCCAATGAAGCAATGTGGACCACTGAATGGAGTTTGGAAGTAACCCCAAACAAAGTAGGTCCAGGCTCATCAACAAAGCGATCATATAACAAGCATTGTATGTGTGCCATTTGATTAGCACAGTCATGAAATCTTTTGGCAGGCATTGGTGGGAAAGCGTCATAACATTTGTTTTCAGCTAAGATTTTTTCCATCTCCACATTCAACTTCAGCATCGCAGTGATCATCCTGTGGTTTTCCAAGGCATGATTTTTTAATTCATTCCACACAAGCAGAAGAATTGCTCCAAATCCTTTGATTTCACTTCCTTTGCCACGTAATTTGCAAGGCCCCTTGGCTCGGACAAACATGGACAGCTTGTTCAAATATTTATATCTGTAAGGTGTGTTTGCCTCAGCATAAAGTGCTTTGATCCTGTTCCAAATGACAGCCAAGTTGGTGGCTGGTTCATTGTCCAGGATGTGGTAGCACAGGATGTACAAAATGCTGGCAAACTGATATTGGTCAGTGCCAAGGTACTTACAATGTAAGTAATCCAAACATACATTGCAAGCACTGAGCCAAGGAAGGTCGAAATTTTGGCCTGTGACCTGTGACCCCAAGCTTTCCAGGAGCTGGCTGTCCAAATCGTTTCCCTCCATGGAGCAGTATCCCCAAACACTTTGCAAGAAGTAACCCCTGATCCCCCAGCTCGACATAAACTGCAACAACCAGAACCAGCATTCCACCTTGGCATTTGGAGATGTGTGGAAAAGTATTCCAAGTCTCCCTGGAGTGCTACCAGTGGTGCAATGTAACCCCCTGCCAAAGCTGAACCAGCCTTCTTGCCAGCTGGAGAATCCACATCAAAGGATCTTCCTTTCCAATCACAAGAAGGGAATGTTCAAGATGACATGCATTCAAAGCTCCAATTCAAAATCTCGAACACTTCGTCTAGAGTAACCCCAGACATCAAAGGTTCAAAGACCTCAGGTGAAAGCTTGGAAGCCAAAAGCAAATTACAGTACATCCCCTGACTTTTTTGGGATCAAACTGTTGGGTGGAAAAAGAAAAAGTATTTGAAAGTAACCCAACACTTGTGAAAGTGGACAGTGAGCCAAGGCACACTCCAGATTAAGAAATTGCTGGCTTTGGTGCTGGAAATTTTCAACAAACTGCTCCAGGAGAAACAGAGCTGCATTTTTGTCCAGACCTTACCAACCCCTGTGGTGGGCACTGCATCTCCATGCAGGCCAAGAGGTATACACTTGTGCGGAAAAGATGGATGTGAAGTCCAGGTGGCAAGCTCCATGCAAGGGTGATTTTGGAACTTATCCCAAAAGAATCTCATTCCTGCCTCTCCTGCTGGAGTTAAAGTTTGCAAGAAATATGCATTGTACCTTTCCCACATGCAATGGAAGAGCTCATGAGGCAGCATGATGGATTGCAGATATAAACCATCTTTCAAAGTAATGTTGACCTGCAGAGGTGCACACACCTTGGTTTTGGCGGATACCACATTCATCAGGTCCCTGTGGCAATTTTCACTGTGATGACCAAAAGTGCCAATAGACGCCAATTTCTGTAAAGCTGGTGGAAAATTTTCAACACCACAAGCAAGCATGTCTTCAAGCGCAAGCTGTGCAATCTTTTGAATGCATTGTGCACTCATAGAGCCCCAAGCCCATTGCTCCTCCAGCCATGTAACCAAAACAGAAGACTTGGTGGAGGCTGCCGTAGATGCAAGTGCAAGTCTTTGCTTTTGACCCCTGGGTTTTTTGGCAGGATGTGTCTCCATCAGCTTTGGATGGTACAAAGACAAAAGTTGAAGTGGAGACAAAGTCGAACAAGGAAGGGATTGAAAGCTTGAACCAACTTCTTGAAACATGTGGCAGTGAATGGCTACACATAGTTTATTCATGAGCCAATAGTTTGAAACAACAACAAAGGACTTGCTTTCAATATAGAAATAGTAAGACAGAAGTGGCAAAAGCTTTCCATTTAGAATTTCACCTCACATCCACCTATTTGAACTAACTGATCTACTTTCCAAGATATCAAAGGTTCCCAGTTCACTATTATAGAGCAAGGTTTTCAGTTCCCTGTTATGATTTGGTTTGGGTTACTGGTAAGTATTTGGGAAAACACAAACAAGAAAGTAATGACTGTGAAAGAAGTAAACCCATAGAACTGTGAGGCTGCTTCAAGTTGCCAAAGAAGTAAACCCATGCAACACATCAGCTGCTTCAAGTTGCCAAAGAAGTAAACCCATGCAACACATCAGCTGCTTCAAGTTGCCAAAGAAGTAAACCCATGCAACACATCAGCTGCTTCAAGTTGCCAAAGAAGTAAACCCATGCAACACATCAGCTGCTTCAAGTTGCCAAAGAAAACACATGCAACACATCAAGCTGTCTTAGGAGTAAACCCATGCAACAGCTGAGCTGGTTCAGGTCGCACTTTTTCCACAATGCCACATGCTGCAGCAAGCTTGCTGTTAGAAGCAACACAAAAGCCTTCAACCTAAGGGGTGCGGTCACACCATCTAAGGGAGCTAAAGAAACATACAGCAAGTTGAAATGTTGAAAGCAAAGACCAGAGTCCAGCAACAATGTTTTTGATGAAATGAGACTTGGAACTGAAAAGCTATATTTAGATGAAGAATAATTGGAGCTTTGTACTCATATAGTGTTTCCTTTCAACTTGCTGCATGTTTAGCGATGGGAAATTATGGTCAGGTGCTGCTATGGCCATGCAGGTGTCTAGCTGGCCTTGCCATCAAAACTTGAATGCACAGTGTAACCAGAAGAAACATGTCGACTTAACAGTGGTTTGGTACATTTACCTTGTCTGCTTTTTCATCCAATGCATTCAAAGCAGTAACCATCAGACCATAAAGTAAAAGCTACCTACTTGCTGTCCAGCCAGCCCCTGGTTCTGGCTATTGACTTGGTGGATTCCAGCTTCTCATTGGCATCCTCAGTCGCTTGCCCAAGATCACGGAAGAATTTCTCCACCTTGGTCTTCTCCATGTTTGTGCCTTCCACACTTTGGAAGATGATGCATTGCCCAAGCATGCTTTCTCTTTGTGAAAGGCCACTGAGGATATCCTTCAAAGTCTGATTGATGCCCTCGTCCTTCTTGTCAAAGATTTTGGCGGCAAGCCTTTGACAATCTCTGCCAAGTCGTTCCTGAGCCCCTTTGGCTTCTTTGATGTCATGCTCCACACTTGACCAGGAGAGTTTCAGAGGTGCATCACATATCGCCTTTGGCAATGACGAGGAAGAGCGAGTAACCACAGCCTGTGTAGAGGAAGGACCGCCTCCAATGCCAAATTGGGACCATGGCCTGCTGGCCATGAACTCATTCATCTGGCTATATTCGTCCTTGCTGAGGTCAGCTCTGCCACCATGCAAGACCATGGAGGTGTCATGCCTCTTTTCAATGGCTGTGGCCACTGACTTGAAGTGATAGTAACCATCCTTCTGGTAGACATCACCTCGTCTTTCTGCATCATGCAAAGCTTCTTCATTTCCATGGAAGTTTTTCCATAGCATGATGGAGTAAGGTAACCCAGTAACCTGAGATCTGTTGCTGCGAATCTCATTGTTCTTTTTGAATACTTCGAACTGGGCATTTCCAGGAGCAAGCACGTATTCTCCTTTGCTGTTCTGCTGAAACACCTTGTTGATGAACTGGCTCTTGAACAACCTTGGGTGAGGAGAATTCTTGGCGCCTTGTTCGTAGAGCTGCTGAAGATCCTCTGGCACCTGGCCTGCCTTGATCAATCTGGCCCATTTCCTCGCCTTGGGATAGCTTCGAGTCTCATCCTCACATGCTTCATCCTGTTCTCGGGGCTCCTCTTCTTCTCCTTCTGCATGGTCATCTGGACCTTTTTCATCTCTTTCTTTCTTCCATCCTTCTGTCATTTCCTTGACAGTCTTTGCTTTCGCCTTCGCTTTCCCCTTGGGAGCTTCAGGAGGTACAGCTGCAGCTGGCCTTTTCAACTTCTTCTGGACTTCCTTCTTTGCCGACTGAGTAACCCCAGGAGCCTTGCTGGCAGCAGCCTTTGCTTTGCTTGCTGCCTTAGCCTTGACAGTAGATTTTGCCTTCACCTTGGCCTTTGCCTTCGGTTTCGCAGTATCCACATGAGCTCCTGGAGCTGCTTCAGCAGGAGAAGCACCTTCAACCGTTTCTGCTGCTAGGGGAGCTGCTGGCAAAGAAACAACAGCATCATCAGCAGCCATGGCTTCAGGTAAAGCAGCAGGCCTCTTCATTCAGTTTCCTGCGCTGCCCTGAAGTAACCACAATCTTGAGCACCAGTGTGCTACATAGCTGGTCTGTGCAATTGTGTACTAGACACCAGATTAGGAAGTATGCAGCAAAAAGTAACCCCATAAAGAACATGTCTTTTGATCCATATATAAGTTTACATAACATAACTTCCAAACTTTCATTATAGTTTCTGAAATCAATTTCAAAGACCTTATGAATCTATTCATGAAAGAATGTAACCATGTTAATTAATCTTGTAAATTGTTGCATATGGTACTCATACTGGTCCTTCTTGCAATGTGATGTTGTTTACCACATGTTTTTTGTTGTTAATAATTGTTCTTTTAAAGCAAGAATAAACTAATATATTATGTAAGTCTTGTTTTTCTGCAATGTAATGTATTGATATACACATATAATAATGATTGATGTTTTATGAAATCAAAAAAAATAAATTTAACCTTTTAATATTGTACATATGCCTTTGTATTTTTTCTTATCTATATCCATTTGTTCTAGTTGCTCTTGCCTTGGCATGGCTATGGAACTCTAAACACCTCATGTACCCAAATAGCATTGCTGAGGTAAATGTTTGTTTTTTGTTCATTTGGTTTGGTGTTACTATTTTGTTTGGGGTTACTGCTTTGCAAACCAAAACCAAGACATGACAACCAAACCATGCTTGGGGTTACTTTTTAAACCATGTTAAACATGGTGGGTGCAATATGCCAAAACAATTTGAACAATAAACAAAATGTGTTTTATTTGGCTCAATAAATATGAAAAATACAAAGGCTACTAACCAACATTTTTTTAATGTGAATCAAACCTAAAACAAAACATATACAACTATTGTTGTTTGGTGGAAAACCAAGTCTAAAAAAACAATCATTCAAGTAAGACTACATTTTTTTTGTACAAACAACTTGGTTTCAACTTCCTTTGACACAATTATTTCAAACATTTTTTTTCCAATAATAATATGTATGAAGCATACTTTTTTTCAACAAAATAGTAAAACATAATGCTGCATGAAACAACATGTCATTGAAAGCAAAACCATTTTTCAAAGGAAAAATGAACTTTTGTATGTTATTTTTAATTCAAAAACAGTTATTTTAAATTAAAAATATAAAAAAATGAAAAAACAAGTTTTTTCTCTATTTTTTGGGGGGTTGCCCTGAAAGTTTGTTGAAAGTTTGTTGCAAACTTTCAGTCAAACTTTCAGGGGGGGTTGCAAGTTTGACTGAAACTTTCAATGCAAACTTTCAGGCTTGGATTGCAAGTTTCACTGCAAACTTTCAAGGCTAGATTGAAAGTTTCCTGCAAACTTGCAGGGTCACATTGAAACTTTCATGCAAACTTTCAAGGAAGACTGAAAGTTTGCATGAAAGTTTCAATGTGACCCTGCAAGTTTCTTGAAACTTTCAATCTAGCCTTGAAAGTTCGCAGTGAAACTTGCAATCCAAGCCTGAAAGTTTGCATTGAAAGTTTGAGTCAAACTTGCAACCCCCCCTGAAAGTTTGACTGAAAGTTTGCAACAAACTTTCAACAAACTTTCAGGGCAACCCCCCCAAAAAATAGAGAAAAACTATATTTTTCTTAAAAAATAATGTTGTTTCTAAACAAAAAATGTTGTGTTTTCCCAACAGATACCCAAAACTAGTTTGAGTTCACTTCAAAACTGTATTTTTATAACTGTTCACAAACAGTAACCCAATGTTTCAAGTAGTAACCCCATGTCACAAGCAGTAACCTCATGAACTGCATTTGCCCAGACATGATTGCAAACAGTCCAACTGTAACATATCATGGCTAGTAACCCATGCAGCAGGTCAAACAGTAACCCCAAATGCAAACAGCTGCAACTCTTTTTTCAACCAACACTTTTGGAAGATGCCACTCCATAGAGCCCATGAGGAAGTAACCAGAGATCCTGGGCTGGGCAAGCATCTAAAAGAAGAATTGCAGAGTAACCATGCAAGCTGGAACTCTGAAACACAAACCTAAAGCAAATAGTAACCCCAACACTAAAAGCATCCAAGAAGCAAATCTCATCGTCCTGAGGACCAAGTGGTCTGCCATCAGGTCCAAACCTGGGTTGCTTTGAAATGAGCAGAATCAATACCATTGAACCTGTGAAAACATTGAGGCAAATGTCACATTGCCACCAAAGTGTAACAAAGTAACCCCAAACTAAGAACCCTTTGAAATGAAGTAACCCCAATCCATTGGACCTTGCAACATAAACACCATATCATATAATGTTGCCAAGTCTCAGAGGCTCTGGTGGAGGCTGTGGAGGGTCCAGCCATGTTCTGGCTTTCCTAAGGTGCCACTGGTGTTTCTTTGGTAGTCAAGTTCCAAATGAAAAACAACAAGTAACCACAAGAGGTACCTGGCCAAGTTGCGAGACCACAGGTGGCTTTGGCACAGGAGGCAGTGGAGGTGGTGTTGGAGCAAGCACACTGCCTGACCTCAATTTTCCAGTGGGTATGCCTTTAAGTAACCAAAACAGTTTCTTTGAACAGTAACCCATGAAGAAAATGCAACCCAGTAACTTACAAGTGGTACCCTCCAGTTCTGCAGCGGGGGCAGCAGCTGTTGTCCTAATTTGGGCAAAAGTGACATCTGCATAATATGTGGAAATCAGACTTTAAACAATTCAGGTGCCCAATGGCAAATAGCAGCCAAGATTCTCAGCTGAGCCCAAAAAGGCAGATCCAGATAAAGTAACCACTGATGTCGCTGGCCTCTCAGAGGGCAACCTCAGTTTTCAAATGACAAACACAATGCTGATTAGGAAGCAAACCAAAATGCTGTTGAGCCACATCTGTTCCCTTTGGCTGTGCCCTTCAGGCAATCCTGGCCTCAGCAAAGAATAACCAGATTTGTAAGATGGAAACAATCAATGCAGGAGTAAGTAACCCCAAGGAGCTTTCAAAAGGCAAAGTTACAAACCGAGGAGCTTGGGTAGAAGTGGGGGTGGAGCCTTCTCCATGTGAGCTGCTTTGCCTTTAGCTGCCTTTGCTAAAGTAAGCCCAGCTGCCTCAGCTGCCTTGGCAGGTGCTGCTTTGGCAGGTGCTGCCTTGGCAGGTGCTGCCTTGGCAGGTGCTGCTTCTGCTACTGGTGCTGCAGCAGGCTTGGCTTGTGCTGGAAATGCTTTATACTTGACAACAGCTGCGGCAGGAGGGGCCTTCTGCATTGGCCTTTGCTTGGCAGCAGCAATCATGGCAGCTGTGGGCCAGTTCCCCATGCCTGGTGGTGGCTGCTTGAACCTGAGATAGATAAAGTAACCCCAAGAAACATGGAAATCTTGTTCCAAAAAGTAACCCAAGAACCTGTATGCAACCAAAAAACACACCTCTCCCTTGGTCAGGGAAATTTCTGGCTGCAGCATAATTCGTAGCTATAGTAGAAGCCATATTGGCAGAGTCAGCTGGGCCAAGTACATCATCATGCCTTGAAGAAAGAACATCCCATGGCCAAATGTAGTGCTCAAAGTTATCAATAAACTCCAGCACCCTCCAATGCTGCCAAGGTACCCCATAGTAACCCCTGAGGAATCTCCAGCAGCCTCTGAAGGATCCGGTGAAGATGTCCTTAGCCATGAAATGCTTATATAATGCAGATTGGCCTAGAGAGGAGCATAGTAACCCCAAACCCACTGGCAAATAAATAGTAACCCCATGTCTTCATGCTGCAAAGAGACTCAGGAGCTCCTGCCCTTAGCTGGGCAGTAAACTTAAATTTTTGCTTCCAAGAACTCACACCAGGGAGAATGGCACCCAATGCCATTTCTTTGACAAAAAAGAATGCAGCCCAGGAACTTCTTGGGTGGAGAAACTTCAGCAACCCCAGGAGCACCACTTGGTGTGACTACAGCCACTTTGGGAGGTGTCCTCAGATCACTCTCAAGCCATCTTACACATATCATGAAAAAGTAACCCCAAACTGCACTGCCATCATTGCTTACAAGCATCTTGGGTACTGAAGTAAGCACAGGCTGGGCAGCAACTGGCTTTGCAGGTGGGCCAGAAGCAGCAGCTGGCTTAGCTGGAGCAGCTTGAGGTGTCCTCAGCCCATGTCAAGAACCATAGTGAAACTATTGAACCAAAAAAGTAACCCCAGTTCCTTTACCACCTAGGCCACCAATGCTTCCCAGAAACTCGCCAGCAGGCCTTGGCATAGCCTTTGGAGGTGGAGCTGCTTTGCCAGAGCCAGCTGGTGGCTTTGCAGGAGCTGCTTTGGGTTCTGACCTCAAGTTACACAGGTAGGTGCAGATCAGAAACAAAGACATGTTTCTTTCAAACAGCATCCCCATACCCATCTATTGTGTTCCCAGGTGCGAAGAAGTAACCCCAGCTCCTGTGGAAGGTGGCCTTAGTTCAAACCACATGTAACACAAAACAAAGTCACAAGAGTAACCCCATGTTTGAATGTGCATCCAAAAAACATGGCAGAGGAAGCAGCTTCAGATCCTTTAGGAGATGGAACACCATGCTCCCGCCTCATGTGTCTGCACACAGGAAATCAGAAAATTAATTTGCTTGTATTCAAACCAAGTAACCCAACAAAAACATAATTGTTTTTTTCGAGCCAAGTCACATATGCAAGAACCATTGGCGCTCATCTCGCCATGCTGCAGACTTTGCTTTTGCTTGCCTGAGCTGCTCAATGTTCCATAGTCACTTAATGTTTTTCTTCCACAACATGGCAGCACCAACAGTAACCCCAAAGTGCTACAACCAAGAAAAGTAACCCCATGATTCACTGCAGCCCAGTTTCCCTGCCCTTATCAGTGCCTCAGATCGAAGTGGTGGAACATGAAACATTACCTTGAACTAGTTTTTGAACAACAACCACAACTAGTTTTAGATGCCAACAGGATGCCTTGCATCTGCCACAATGGATTGGCTCTTCACAACATTTGCAAGTTTTTGCAACTGGAGAATCTTTGCTCCAGCCATGATAAGGCCATTCTCGACCTTGTCCATGACAAGTACCCCAATGAATTCGCGGGAGAATAGGTTCCTAGGCAAAAGCAAAGACATAGATTTCAGGAATAACCCCTTGATTAGCACAGTCACATGTGTAAAGTAACCCCATGTTCAAAAAGTAACCCCAAACTTTTTCTTGGAGCCAAGTTACATCTGGGGCATCCCTCTTGGCACCACCATGCTTCACCAAGGAGGGACCTCCAGAGCCAGCAGCATAGCCACCATAGCCAGTAACCCCACCATAGCCAGTAACCCCAGGCTGATGCCTTGAGTCAGGCCTATCATCAGCCCTCTTGGCTATGGTAGGTCGATCCCAGCGACCACGAACCAAGTGGTGGTTTGAACAGGCAATGAGAAACCTCTGGAAGTCAGAGGAACTGCACTGCCAAGTAACAAACCCACTGGCCATGTCCTGACCCTGACCTGCCCTGGTGTGGGCAAAGCAGTTGGTGGGATAGTGACATTGGCACTCCCTGGTCACCCATCTGCCCAAGTCAGAAGCAGACCAATCAATTGGAATGTTCCTGATGTACATTCGGTTCGATTGTGTCTGCTCTGCCATGGCTGCAGCCAAAGGAAAAGAGTAACCCCAAAGTTGGTGAGAAGTGAAACTGTGAAAGTAGTGAAAGCTGTTGCATGTTTTGTGCTTTTGCTTGTGTATCCGACTTTTCATAGATATGATGGTTGTAGGTTGTGCTGCAAACTTTTTGTTTCTGCAATTCAAATGTGAAGAAGTATGTGTCTATGAGGTACACATGGGAATGTTTGTACCAATGCTATCAACATGCTTCATGCATGATACTTAATTTCATGTGTGCACATTTCCACGACCATGCTGTGTCCCAAGAACATTCTCAGAGCCAACAACATGCACATATTTATAAAGCATGAAAAACACATATGGAGTCACACAGAAGTAACCCTCAAGAGAGCATGAAGTACACATGTGCTTTCACAGAAAAGTAACCCCATGAGAGCATGAACTACACATTGGTTTCAACAAAAAGTAACCCCAGGAGATCATGACAACATGAAAGCACATAGTGTTTCACAAAGAAGTAACCCCATGCTGCTTTGTGTGACAGCTGCACACACAAACTGCCAGGTAAACATAAATGATCCAACCTTTTTTTCAAGTTCCAAAAAGTAACCCCAATTGTTTGCAGCTGCATCAGCAAGAACATGCCAGCACTTTTCCCCAGTGGTCTTCGACAGGTTTATAGGCTTGGATCCTTCACCAAACCAGTATCTATATCAGCAGCCATCTTGGCTGCAGCTGCAGACCCAGCTGCACAAGCTTCTTCCAAAGTTTTACCATCCTTCTTTGCCCTATTCTTTGCAGAGTGGTAAGCAGAGTCGCACTTCCTCTTTTTGAAAGGAACCTTGCAAGAACCTTTTTTGTTCTGACTCTCAACCTGGGTTTCTTTCTTCTTCTTCTGAGAGGCCTTCGATTGAATTGCTGCAGGCTTCTTCAAAACAGGCTTCTGGGTCTTGGAAGATGCCTTCTGCCCTTTCTTTTTCTTTTTGGTCTTCACATCGGCCTTCTGCAGCAACCAATCTTTCAACTCCTCAGCCTCATCAGCTTCCAAATCGACTCTTCCCAGGTCCTGGTGAGCTACAATAACCCCACAGGAAGACTCTGCATGCCCTGTCTCCAATTCCTGGTGAGGTGCAGTAACCCCACCATTGGAAGACATTGCATGTGGATGGGTACTGTGGGGTGCAAAGGAAGCAGCCACAGCCTGTTCCTTGATGCTCTTTGCAGGGCTGCTGGCATCAGAAACCTGCTTTTGCAAGACCCGCTTGAAGATGGACACGTTTTTTTTTTGACTTTCAGGTGACTTGTCCACTTTCTGTTCTTCAGGCTTCTGTGGCAGGTCTGAACTTACCCCAACTTCAGAGCACACATCAGTAACCACCAGATGTTGCAAGACTCCATCAACCTTCTCCTTCTCAGAAACGCTTGCTTTTCTCATGCAAGTGGCATACTTGGTAGGAGAAGCTTTCAAATCTCTAAACATGGAGCAAGCAATCCTCACCTGCTGGTCAACCATATCGAAGAAATCACCATCATGGTGCCTGGTGAAATTCAAACGATGAATCTCCTTTTGCAATTTCTCCAAGGCCAACCTGATCTTCTTGGATGCAAACACTCCATTCCTGGTAACCTTAAAGAGCTCCATGCAGAGCTCAGACACAGGCCCTGCCAAGAAACTTGCATCTGGGGCGTTCTTCCATGTCTTTTTCAGGTTGGACTTAAAGAGTAATGCATTCAAGTCCCAGCTGCCTTCTTTCTTGCAGAAGCTCCCAAAAACCTTTTGGATGTCACCCACAGACACCAAAGGATCAGGGGTAGCCCTCTTGCTTGCTCTGGCCATGGCGAAGGAAGGAAGTAACCCCACAAACAACTTGGAAGGAAGCTGCAGGCAACACACAAAAATGTCCATGAGTTCTTGTGTGAATTGTATATCAATATGTCGATGCTCTACTATATCTCATCATTCCGTCATTCTGTCCTGGAAAATGTTCATTGACAACTATTTTTCACTCTTACCATCATCTTGCCAGGCTCTTGTTGACAAAATTTGGGCAGTGACACAAACACTACCCATGATCAAATCATTTGATCCAATCAAAGTGCCAAGGGAAAAACATGAGACCCTGTCAAAATACATGAAATAAACCCATGCACATATGTCAGCAGCACGTATATAGTAACCCCAAGAGAACATCAGACACATACCATATCACAAAAGAAAATAAATAAATATATATGTAAAAACGAAGTGAAAAAAAGGTAACTCTTAAAAATTACCTTGAAAAAGGTTCTCAATAATTACCTTCAAAGGTAATTTTTTTTAACTAATAGTTAAAAAATTTCGACCAAAATTATCTTCAAAAAGGTAATTTTTTTAGAGTTACCTATTTTGCTCCAAATAACCTTGCCTGACCTATAGGGCGGAATCCAACACGCTGGCTGCGCAACATCGTCATCATCAGAGCCTCCAGAGCTAGAGCTGGTGGAGGCTATGTCGCTTGACTCCTCTTGTTCTTGTGCTTGGCGTGAGGCTGGCGCTGCCTCTGTGCCCAAGGGTGAGGTTGGTTCAAGCTCATCCTCCATTCTGCTTGCATCAAGGGTCACTTTGTTGTCAGCCGCCACTACATTCGGCCTCTCTGTTGTTGGCCGCTCCGTTGTAGACAAGCGCAACAAGTCCACCATGCTGGCGGTCCTGGAATCGTCTGGCCGGAAATGGTCCAACCTGATATTCGCCAGCATGCTGCAAAACAACTGTAGGGGCCTCGTCAACAAGTCCCTCGAATACACGGTCATAGCTTTTGCACCCTGCAACTCATGATGCCCCAGCAACGTACGTGCTGGCTCGTCCATACCGTAAGCCGCACACCAAGACAGAGTTGTATGTTTCAGTGAATGCGATGTGACACATGTCTCTTGATTGGTCTTCAGCACCTTGTTCAAGAAGGTACCAATCTCCTCGGTCGAACATGAACGACGGCAGAGGTTCCCATCGTGCGATGGGGCCTTGCACAAGGCTCCAAAAGGTTCTGCCTCCATGTTGACTCCCAGTGAATTCATTGCCTGAAGCCAATATTTCGACCAGTCAATGTTGGTCACACCCAAAACCGGTGCTACCAGTGGCATATACCTCTGTTTCTTTGCGAGTGTTGTTGCAGTCTTGTGGTACCTTGTACGTGCCTCCACAAAGCCGTAAAGTTCTCCATTGAAATCTACCTTTTCTATCCAAATCTGATGAATCAGCTTCAGATCAGACCATCTGGATCTCGAAAGCACTGCAAAAAGAATAGCACCAAGCATATAAACATCTATGGGGTTGGAATGAGAAGCAATCAGTTTCTCCAACGCAGCTACCTCCACAACCTTTAGGGGCCTGGCTGGTTTGTACGTCTCCTTCTCCGCCAAGAGCCGTTGTGCACGCCCCCGCAGCTGTGGATCACTCAGTAACTGATCTGGAATCGGAATCTCAAGAACAAACCTCGCAAATCTAAAAGACTCCAACAAAGTCATGCCCCTCGAAGCCGAAGATCTGGCATGTTCTTTTGAACCCAGATATTGTAAGCAATGTCTCCTGTCCCAAGGTGACCAATCTGGCACATACATCTGCAACCATGAAAAATACTGCAGCAATGTCTGAGCCCTTTTGATGGCAGTTCGAGGTGATTTGATCCCCAGTGAGTCCCTCAGCACCGCACTGCGCTCGTCTGGGTCTGTCAACAACTGCTCCTGCAAAAGTGCCTTTCCTAAAGTACCAGGGTAGTTGAGAATTTCAAACACCTGTTGCCATTTGTACAAAGCATGCAACCACAGCTTGCGGTCTTCCTCCAACGCATCTCGGTCAGGAAGTACCCTAACTGCAAATGAATAAAACGGCAGTGTCGTATCGGTGGCAATCAATTCCCTGGGGTGCATGCTCTGCTCCATCGGCTCCACATCATCGTGGCCTGCCGCTTGTGACGGTGTCGGAAATAAATATTCTCCTGGCACAGGTGGTACTACAGTTGGAAAAACGTCATCATCATCATCCGCAAAGATACGTTTCCAGACTCCCTGCTCCCATGGCAATTTCATCTCAGCATCTCCCATTGAGCTCATGCGTGCTTCAAACAATAACCGGTTATACTCAGACTTGGAAAGCGGTACATCAGATCTTGTCTTTTTGTCTGAGGTCTCCACAGGCTCCGGCCAAGTTCGTCCCTGTTCCAAAAGTGGACCAGGAGATGCAGCTGATACCTCATCGCCTCCAAAAGTTCGTAAATCTGAAGCCGAGGGTGCCGACAGCAGTGGTTGTTGCAAACCTGTTCCCATATCATCAGCAGGATCACCAGATTGCTGCAAATGACTTCCTGATGAGGTCCCGACCAATTCTGCAAAGCTATCAGTCATATCGCTATTGAATGCCTCTGAACTGACGGATCCTGGAAAAGATGTCATCACTATCCAGATGAGCCGCGTAGCAACAACTGCAGAAAGTTTGAAGATCGGAAACCAACAAAAAACTCAAAACCCTGACCTCGGCAAACTCGGTATAATCCCAAATACACCAGGAAATCAAGAACAGCCTGTTTTCACTCAAATAATCGTACCTATCTGGATCCCACTCCAACGCAATCATTCAGCACCCCATGGCTCTCAAAAAGCACGATCCACAAAAGAAGTGGAACCCACCCGCCCTCCCATTGGAGGCGATACCTTGAATGGTAACAGCAACCATTGACAAAGGATTAAGAGTTGTTACACTTCTGTTGTGCTTGTCAACCTGCGCAGAACAGTGCAAGAGAAAAGAAACTCAGTTGCTTTCAACAAAAACTGGGGATTAGGTTTTGTGCCAGTTAACTGTTCACAGAGGTTTAGTAAACAGGGTTCACAAACCAAGATAGCACCAGGCCCAAAAAGGTGCACGTTTACAAACCAAAGTGAACACAGGCCACAAACCCAAATGCACTGAGCGCAGGAGAACGGGAGACGCAAGCGTAATAAGAAAGAGGAGGGCGGCTAGAAGTTGCATTCAACCTCTTTTTTACAAGAAGGGAAATAAAGTTCCATCAGCTCGCTGAGTCGCAACATAGACAACGAGGCACCAAGGTTTTCTTCCACCAAGCCCTCCAGGACAGGAAGCTCCTTGCAATTCCGGGCGTTCACTATTTCGATGCTCATCGACTACGAGCTCACCTGCCAGGCTTCGGAGCTCCAACTGCATCCTCGCACTAGCAACATCACAGGCCCTGAAGGAGCAGGAGATGCAGTCGAAGATTTCTCATCGGATGAAGAACGAGACACCACGGATGCTGAGACCGATGCTGAAGCTGAGGCGGAAGAGTCTTGGTGTCCCCCTATCCCAGACACGCCAGATGACCCTACTGAAAGCGAGATCGCTGGAGCCGCCGACAAGCTAGAAACCATGATGCGTGGGTCTCAACCGCAGGTGAATATTTTCTTCCAGCCTGACAACCTTGGCGCCCTGCCGGCGCTGTGGCTACAGGCGAAATTGACCATCTCGTTAACTTCCATCCAAGATAAATTTGCCAAATTGTTTATGACCATTGCAGCAGAACTGTGGCTGCGAGGACGTATTGACACCCTGGAGACAGTCTTTCAGGCTACGGCCAGAAACTTTACTATTCGGCTGGCCGAAACATTAGCGAAGTATTTTTATTCCTCAGAGGTAACAAAAGGGGTAACCTGTGGAAGCCTTCAACCACGCGTAAGCCTACGCACAAACCAACACAACGCACGTGAAACAAACAGTGTATACGAATATACCACTGTGTATCGTATGCACGACACATGTGTATACATTAAAAACACACGCGTGGGATACACACGGCCATAAACGGAAGTTCACCAAATTCGGATACGTCGCCGGAGTCACGCCGAAAATCTCGATTCGCCAAAGAAATCACCGCAATGTTCGAAAAATGAATCAAACTGAAAAACAACATCCAAGCACATGTCAGAAGCAGCTCTCGCTTTTTCACTGGGGAATACTGCTTCGAGTTCCCGTCACGTTCGACGGGAGGGTTAGGCTATCCCAATCAGGGTTGGGAGAAACGCCAAGTTTGCAGGGTGGGAAAGAAAATTGGGATGCCACAACAAAAGGTTTCCCGCCCACCCTCCACTTAAACCGAGATGTCACACAAGATAAAAAAAAAATGAGTTGTCACACTGAAAGAACAGTTCTGGATCACGACATGCATCTGAAACTGCTGTCTGATAAGAACAGATACTGCCAGCACCCTCATGCTCACAGAAAGACACAGGGTAAAAAGGACAACTGAAAAGTGTGACATGTTTAAGTTGAGTGTTTGTGTGTTTGGTTTTCGCAAGCGTACGGGTCGCAGCAACGCGTAGAAGTTTAGAAGGCAAACACTCCAAGTTACCCCAAGAGCCTTTGAACCAAGTTCAAAGGCAGGTTAACCTAGGAGGAATAAAGGGACTATCCTAACCTCGTACCTCGGACGGAGGCGACCCATGCTCGCTGATGCGGCGTGCGGAGACATTGGCCACCCCTGAAAACGGAATGCCTCCTCTACGCCACGTACTGGTTCGACCGATATTGTCTGAGTTGATTGGAGCAGCCACGGAAAGTGCAGCCGTCAATCGAGACCGCGCTCCAAGTGGCCCAGTCAAAGTAGTTGTCACCAATCAACCTCACTCACGACCCAACGCAGGGATCGATCTTGCCAGTGGAGTGTCTGCCCTTTTAGCATGGTTCCCGGCCAGCTGGGCGAGTAAGGTGGCGCCGTGTTTCATTGGTGATGCTGGGGGTGCTACACAATTGCCGCAGGAGGTGACCATCCAATGTCCTACCCGGGAAGCGGCAAACACACAACGGGATGATGGTGACCAATGTGCTTCAAGCAGTCAAGTTTACTGACAAGAAAGTACCTGGTCTACACCTTGACCTCGATGAAGACTTACAAGCCGCTGGCTGTTTTACGGAAGTCATTCGTGGCTATCAGATGGGGGTAGTGGAGCCAGATGTCATGCGCGGCCTTCAGCCAGCCGGAGCAACCAGAGTCACGCTCGACGTCATTATCCCATCTCCCACAGGCCTGACGCCGGAAAAGTGGAAGCAGACCGCGACGCTGTGTCCGCTGGACTGGCCTTCCAACTACAGCCTACTGCGGCTCTGGCATGTAACAAAGGACTTACACCAACAACAACATGTGCAGAATCGGGACTTCCCCAGCAGGCGAGTACGCAAAAAGCCACCCCGAGGTGACATAGATGAGTTCAAAGCAAAATGTAGTGAGCTCCGACGGCTCGCCACTACTCAAGAACTGATAACCCTAACAGTTGGACTGACGCTCTCAATTTTTCCGTCCAACGCCTTCATGGCTTCCGCCAGGTCGTCCAACACGTTCAATTGCATGTTGCAAAATAGGGGTAATCAGTCAAAAATAAAACGCATACATGGCCGTCTGCAGATTGAGCTGGTATAGGACCTGCGCATAGTCCAGTAGGCCGTCACGAAGTCACCTCAACCCGAAAACAAAAACCAAAAGCAAACCCACCAAAACAAAGCAAAACACAGCAACCCAAAACAAAACAGCCAAACAGAGGCGTGACAGGTGCCAGTTCATGGGCTAATTAATGCAGTTGGACTGACACTCTCAAATCTGACAAACACCATTACCTTGAACACATTACACGCCGCATGACATAGATACCCCCCCCCCCTCTTGTAGTAGTTGTCTCGCCGTTCTGACACTCGTTTCACCCATGTTTGTTTCACTCAGATGCAGAAACAGTTTGTTCGGGGTGTGTCTGTCCGCAGACTTGTGAAAACACGAGAGCGGCGTGGCAGCTCTTTTTCACAGCTCGGACTTGAGCCAAACCACACAGGTTTGACAGCTCAGTCACTCTTCTTCTTAGAAGAGTCGTGCAGAGTAAAACGCAGTGACACTCAAACGTTCTCAAACTTCTCAAACTACTTCAAAAGAGTTCTCAAGCTTTAAAAACGTTCTTCCAGCTTCTCCAAATAAAACGTCTTCAGCTCAAACTCACAAATAACCTACAAAACTCCTACCCAATACAGTCACAACATCAAGTTCCTAGGACATGGGTCAAACAACATCCAAAAACACCACAAACCACAAAAACAAACGAAAATCCATCTCCAAGCTATTCCATGCACAAACTGGTTCCATTTGGTTCCAAATTGGTTCCTACCTGGTTCCTATAGGTTCCTATGGGTTCTATAGTTCACAGATCGGTTCCTACAAACTTAAAATGGTTACCTAACTGTTCACATGCACATGCATTGTTCCAAGATAGGTTTAAAGATGTTCAAGTAGGTTCAAGGTGGTTCAGTACACTGTACATCCTTTCACCAAACTTCCACACCCCTTCTTGGACAGTAGTGCTGTACACCGAAGTACCTATAGACTACCATACCGTTTGTAAGGCAACTAAGTTCTGAACCCACACAACTACATTCCAGACATCACCAACTAAGATCCATGCTCATCAACTAAGCTAGGAACTAGCGCACAGAAAACTCGAAGTGGTCCTGTGTTTTAATGGTGCCCTCAAATAGATGGATGTTTTATGAGAAACGAGTCTCTTTGGCTCCATCTTGTGATCATCATAGGGCAGTGGCATCGGAACAAGGGAGACCAACAAACCATACCCCATAACCATCTTTCTGAGTAACCCACAACTTTGAAACTGAGTTCACAACTTCTGCACAAAGTTTTGTTTGAAAACGTTTGTCATTTGGAAACCTTGGTATTTGAAACTGTCTCACGTTTGTCATCCTCATCTCATCTAAGTAAGGGGAAACTGGCACCTATGGTACTTCCGCTGGATATACCTTGGTGTCCAGTCTTTCTGGGTATTGGGATAGACCCTCAAAGGATACCAGGGTATCCATGCCGCTGGCATGTGACCTTGGGAATCCTAAGCCCTCAAGTTAGGATCATCCACACAAAACCCAAACAAACTGAAACATGTTTTTCAAACCCGTTTTTCCAAATGCTTGGCAACGGTTTCACGTCTCTTGGAATCTTGGCTTCTAAACCCTGTAACTTGGCAGTTGCAGACCTCTACAACTTCCTTGGTTATCAGCCCAACTTTGTGTGGCAAAGTCTTGGTAGCTGAGCTGAATGCATTGAGCGCTGAACAGTGGCAACAGTGCTAAGCATTCCACGTGGTATCCAAGAGTCCTAAAACTCTGGATTGTCTTGGCTAAGCGCTGGACATCCAGTTATGGATACCCTCCAAATCCAACATGTTGTGCACTGGGGTTCAAACCCTTCAGAAGATAAAGCCAAACCAACAGTGACCAACGATCCATGGAGAAAGTCCACAACAGGAGAACCACTGCAACGCACAAGGACAGAACATTCAGGAAGAGTCCAAAAACAGGTCAAGTTCAAGACAACTTCAACCAAGTTCAAATCAACTTCAACCAAGTTCCAAGAACATGCAACAAACAAACATGTTATGTTATGATCCTCAGCTGCAGGGGTATTTCATATGGCATTGCCATCTTTCTCATGACCCCTTGGCAGCTACATCATTGGATCATCGTTGTACCTTAGTTCAAGTTACTTACAACACGTTCAAATCGAGTGCAACAAGTTACAAGAACATCCCAAAAACAGAGCAGTGAAAAACTGTCAACAAGTTGAACTGCAAAACCATGACAACTGTGAAAACTGTTGCATACATCGTCCAATGAGTCCACATGTGTCCAACTGCATGCAAGTGACATCAAACTACTTACAAATGAAAACAGTTGACATCAAATCCAAAAACAGTGAAATGAACATCACAAGACATGAAAATCCAAAACTGTTGCAACTGTCAAAAACCTACAAAACCAATGCACAGCTTCTGCAAGATAGTTGGACAGCTTCTGCAAACAGAACTGGATCCTCTGACAACGGTTTCCTACACAGCTTATGCAAGCAGCGCTGAACTGACAGCTTCTGTTGTTTCTTGGACGGCTTCTGCACTGAAAACGTGTACATCAAGTAACACAATACAAGCAAATGAAAAACAACTGATGCATTCAAGTTCAAATGATGTGCAATTCAGTTCCAATGACTTGCAATCAAGTTCAGATGATTGGCAATCCACTCCTTCTGACTTCCAGCTGCACGGCTCTGCACTCTTGGCGATAGCAGGGTGAACCTCGAGGCTATGAAACCTATTCTCCAAGCTACGCACACTCACGATGCAGCTTCTGTCAAACAAAGTCATAGATTGGTCCATCTGGCTGCTCTTCTCAGCTCATATACAGCTGTGATTCCACTCCAGGAAACTGAGCAGCTTCTGACTTCTTCACACCAATCTCACTTTGAAATAAACCCATCTGGCAACCTTCTGTGAAATCCGCCAGCATGATGAATGCAGCCCAGCCCGAACTCATTCAAGTACGGCCCTGAAAGTTTACTTCCAGGGAGGTGCCGCGTCGGCGATACTGCAGCCTTGCGGGGCTGTCCTGATTCATCGGCCACCATCAAAATCAACGGCTGTGGTGGCTCCAATCTTCTCGCAGCGCACTTCTTGTGCTAACTGCGTAAGGTCCTTCCCAAGTTGGCGGGATATATCGAGATGCTGCTGCACCTTCTCAAGTGCGGCAACTGTCAGATCATACCCTTCACGGGTGCGTTCCATCAACTTGCTCAACTCAGCCTCAAGAGTTTTGCGGGCACGCTTCTCTGGCGGCTCCTGCGCTGTCAAGTCAACTTCAGTGTCAACTTGGTCACCTTGGTCTTCTTTCACCTCCACCGGCGATTTTGGGTTGACAGCCGGCACAGAAGCAGGCGCCGAAGCAGGAAGGGATACCATACCTTCCACAGCGATAGTCTCAGTCTCCTTCTCAGGAGTGTTCGCTGCCTCTGGCATGCTTCCCATTTCCAACAGAGAGGAACGGACGGCGCTTACTTTGCAAGACTAAAACTCCGAACTCTCACTTGATCACACAAAATTCAAACCACATCAAATGTTCAACTCAACAAGACTAGTTACACGGCTTCTGTTCCTAACAGCTTCTGCATCACATTACGAGCATTCCAAAATCACAGCAACAAAACTTGAGTTTTGGAAAAACTGGTGTTTCACTGGTTTTCGTTTCCGTCGTTTTGTTTCAAAAACGTGTCGTAGCATGACATGCAAACGAAAAACTTCCAACAACTGCAACCTGAGTGTCAGCACGTATGCATCCATGTGCACTACAGAAATTACAGTCAGACAGCGAAAAGTCCGAAACGAGTTCACATCACCTCACTAGTCAACATCGTCCAACAATGTTCACCAGTCAAACATGACAAAGACTGACCAAAGAACCGAGACGGAAAAGGACAGGACACCGTCACGGAAAACAGAAAAACTCCAGCAAACCATCCAGACGGGACAACAGAAGTACTCAAGGTCCACATCCGCCGATTCGCAACAAAAGAACAGCACAAAGTGAAAACTGTAGGAAGGGACAAAGACCTTCAGTAGGAGCAAACTGGATTCCAGGCGGTCACCTGCGATTCCAACGTCTATCGAATTCAAAACCTTAGCAAAATGCCGTTGATTCACAAGCGAAAAACAAAAGTTCCTTAGCAAAGTGCCTCAGTGGAACAGGCTTGTGTCATGCAATTCGTTCGGAAAATTTCAAAATTCAGGTGCTACCGACCCTTCCAACAAACTTGACATCTCCCCTTCTTCGGCTAGCAACTGCAGCCTATGCTGAAAAGTACGGATCCATGACAAGCCGTTGGTGTCAAGTCCTGGCACCAATCCTACCTCTTTCTCAAGGTTAATCAGCATATCTCTTGAATGACTTGGTCAAACCGTCACTCGGGTTTTGAAGTCCAGGGATGTGCTAAAGCAAAAGACGCTTCTTCTTCACCAGCATTTGAATGTACTTCGCACGAAGTTCTATGTGCCGGACGCGTCGCAACAACCCTTCCATTGAGCTTATGCTGATCGCGGCCGTCGCGTCGTTGCGCAAAACCAACTGGTAAGTCCCTGTTGTACACTGCGGGGTTCCCAAAATGGTCAGCGGAATCCCATCCAAAATGGATTCCAACAATATTCCCAACGACACTAACTCCTTCGAGTTTTCTGTCATCGCACACAACTCCGCCTCTGCGCTACTCAAAGCTGGGCATTCCTGTTTCCTAGAAAACACCTTGATGCAGCAACCTTCGAACATCAAGACTCCCCCTGACACGGAGGCCACATTCCAAGACGCGTCGCAGAAACCAACAACGCTTCGCGGTCCTACGCTTGGCGATCCTTCCGGAGAAGGCATGATCTGCACGCGGTGAAGGCGCGTCAACAACCAACGCAACAGTGCACGCAAACAAGCTTCTGCGGCACCTGATGGCTTCGACTGGAATCGCGCAAGGTATGAAACTGAAAAACACAAATCTGCTCTGGACAACGCGGCCCACGCCAACTGTCCTAGAACCCTGCGATACCGTGCTTCACCCTCCGCTGTCAAAGGCGTGTCTTCGCCCTGTTTCTCGCGATCTTTGTAGATCTCTTCCAGCTTTGGCGGTGTCTCGTTCGGTTTCAACTTCTCGTGCCAACTGTCGATGACCCCTGTCATGTAGGCTTGCTTCACTTACCCCCAGATTTAAGGTGGATTCCCCATCCCTTTCTCGATAGATGGTTCTCCCCAAAAACTGTAGAACGCCTTTCTCAAGCGCTGGAATCCTTCCAGTAAGTTTTATTCGCCAAATCGTCTGCAACTGTTGCAAAAACGATTCACCCTCTTGCGGACTTTCAGCCGCGACGAGTAAGTCGTCGACGTACACCAGCACTAAAAGCATTCCATTGGGCGTCTGCAACCTGAATAAAGTATTCTCAAAGGTGTCTTGACCTCCCATGGAATACACCACCCGCTGCAATTCGAGAAACCACAACAGTGGGGCTCGCCTGAGCCCATTCATGGCTTTCCCTAGCCACGCAATCACTCGACATCCCTTGATTGTAAGGTTCGCCGGAAGTAACACTAAGTCACAAGCTTCAGCTTCCACTGGTGCATGCATGAACACCACAGAAACATCAGCAGTCAGCAAACTGAGATCTTTCACCACGGAGACTGCGAGCACACAACGAAGCCCGTCCAACGACGACGTTGGAGCGTAGATCCCAGCATTCAAGGCTGAGGTCCCTCCCGTACCGAAGTCTCGCACTACAAGGCGACACCGAACAATTTCTGAGGTCTTTTGGGTCAATACCCAACGTGAGGTCAAGACCGTGACTTGTTTTTCCTTAGCAAGTGCCCGGCCATCCCGTTCGACAAGGCAGCGCCCGACCTTTAGTCGTTCAAGCTGCTGTACCTCAGTCTTCATTCCCTGTTTCACCTGTTCAAAGTCCAAAGCAGCTCCAGTGAGCTCGTCAAAAGAACTTTCAGGAATGTCGACTCGAACCTTTTGACCTCCAAAGTCCTCTACAAAGAAATCACCATTTCCCTCACCAACAGGGAAAACACAACCAGACTCTCTCAAACAAAACGTGTTCCACACATCAGCTTGTGTTTGAAGAATAAGGTTGTTCAACCACGCATCCCCTTCTTCCTCCTCAGATCCTTCCCCTTCTGAACCCTCATCGACCCTGTCGATCGTCATGGGCTCAGGACCTCCACCTACCTCACCTGCATCGACATCCATGCCATCAGCTCCATCTGCAATGGGCTGTGGAGACACCTCATCCCTTGGGAAAACCGGTGGATCCAACTCTGGTGGAAAATCAGGTGGGGGTAAGGCCTGTTCTGCCTGTGGCGCCTCAAGACGTGGTTCTGGGAAGTCCTGTGGCCTCACACCTGCCAAAAGAGGAACTAGACGACGGTTGGCCCGAGAGCGAAAAAGATGTGTTTCAAGCAGCTCTGAGTATGGTAGTCGTAAAAGATAGTCGGTGAATAGTTGGTGAATTTTATTGGTGAATTTTAAATGAGCTATGGAAAGACATGATGTAAAAAAGTAAAATTGATCAAGAAGAGAATATTGGGTAAAGGGCATCAGATGACATGTGTCGTGGAACCACAGAGAGAAAGAGGGGGAAGAGATAAAGAGAGAGAGAGAGAGGTCAGACGCATTTCCACACAAAGACCTTTGAGATACAAAAGAAGCGCGGCACCATGATGCCGTGGATGACCTTAGTTGCAAACAAAGGTGAGCAAACATAGTCGCAATGGAAATGCTACAAAATGCAAAAGTACACAAACAAAGGCTCCGTAAGAAACTAGAACTCCGTGCAAGAATGCTGTGAATGATAGCAAGTTCGATATCATGATGGCAAGGATAACACCTGTTTCACTGCATTTCTCCGATGTCCCTACAGGATGGAAAAAAAAAACTTTACAGACAAACAACAGTTGGCTACTGGTTTTGCATGTTCGTCACGAACAGTCTCTCCAGACGAACATACTGGTTTTGCATGTTCGTCACGAACAGTCTCTCCAGACGAACAGTGGTACAGATTAATTTGCGCCAGTTGCACTCAGTGCCACTCGGTATGCAAGCCTTCCAGCTCCCACAAGCTGCTTCCAAGCAAAGGTCGGTACCATGATGCTGCAGATGTAGCATCTGGTCCATGCGTTTACATCTGAGGCAAAAAATGTATAACACACAATCCAATGCGAAGCATCTGCTCTTTCAATTCGAAACTGAAAACAAACACTGACATTGTCACAATGTAATTCTCGAGATCTCACAGACACTTTTACACACAAAAGCTTTTACACACAGACGGTTTTACACACAGACGCTTCTACACGCAGACACTTTTACACGCAGATGCGTTTTACACACGCACACACACTTTCACACACAGAGGCTTTACACACAGAAACTTTTACACACAGACCCTTTTACACACAGACCCTTTTACACACAGACGCTTTTACACACA